>JANSTT010019966.1:0-48922 GCA_026745375.1 Platyura marginata | reverse complement strand
TTTGGTCTATGAAAGAAATCTTCATTTTTATATTCTCTATAATTGTTGTCATATTCATTTTTTCTACATTTTGACTAACGTTCGAGTAAATGAATGGTTTATATCAAAATAAGGTGAACACTGTGCCACAGCCTCCCCAATTTTTTGTCCGATTTGCTCCAAAAACAATAGCTTCAGCCATTTAGCCGGAATATTGATCACAGACAGACAGACGGACGGACATGCATATTTCGACTTAGAATTTCACGAGAAAGACAATTTTTTTTCTACGATGAGTATTTATTAAGGAACGCTACAAACTCCGTACCAAAGTTATAATACCCTTGATTAACATCATACGAGTATAATTATATCAGCATGATTAAATGGTGATGTGAATCCCCCCGCACCTCGCCATCCTCCTCCACTAATTTGAATGGTAACTTAAATCAATGATTCGATTTCAAATTAATTTAATTTCACCAGCTGCAATCGATATGCAACGTGCAATTTATTAATGTTAATGCTAGTTAGGTCATGCGCATGCGTTCAATTATTTGCTGGCATTTAGGTATATGAACTTCCTGGTTGCTGTAATATGGAGTTTTTTTTCCGTAACAATTACAGGAAATAAAAAAATGTAATTTCCGTAACACTAACAGGACCAATTGAACACTCTCTGGTCTGGACAATCAATGGTTTACCGGGGCAGTCGGTGCCCAAAAATTTTTTGTTAATGAAATGTAATTTAAAGTATTTGTTTTCAATAAATAATGGGAAAAACATAAAAATTCAATTCTTTTTGTTTTCCGGGAATTTCAGGTTAAAGATCTACAAGAATCATCATTAAAAACTACGATGGATATTTCAGGGTAAAGTTCCGAAATATTTAATGATCCGACGATATCGGATACATTTCAGGTGAAGATCTACAAGACTCATCAATATCGGAAAACAGATAGCGCCAATGAATCGGCCGTCCCCTAAAACCCCCAAATACCAATTTTCATGAAAATATCTCGATAAATAAGGATTTTCCAAAAAACCGATTTCAAAACGGTACATGCAGCGCCATCTCTGGGTTGATTTACCTGCTGGTATTTATGAACTCCTGATACTTGATGTGCCAATTGGTCATTTTTTTTCGCCATTTTCGTGGGGCGTCGTTTAGCAAAAAAAATTTTTGAAAACTTTTTTTGGGTCAAACAACGCCCCACGAAAATGACGAAAAAAAATGACCAATTGGCAGATCAAGTATCAGGAGTTCATAAGTTTGTAGCAGGTAAACAAACCCAGAGATGGCGCTGCATGTACCGTTTTGAACTTAGATTTTTAAAAATCCGTATTTTCAGAGATATTTTCGTGAAAATTGGGATTTTGGGGTTTTAGGGGACTGCCGTTCTAATGGCATTATTATATTCTCGATATTTCCTCATTCTAATGAAATACTAATATGACGTAAATTCTTGTTGATCTTTACCTGAAATTCATGCAAAACAAAAGACGAATTTTTAAGTTTCTCCCATTTATTAGAAATAAACTTTTTACGCTTTAATAACATTTCATTAACAAAATTATAGTTATTTTTATTATTCCTGAGCGTCTACATACAGCATCTATTTTCTTTTGTGCTCCAGAGGCTCTATCGGTGCTGTTAGCTCCCCAGAAATTTTTCACTATAGAATTTAGACCACTGGCAGCGAAGATGCTAAAGAAATAATTTCAAATTAATATTAAAAATGATTTATTGGTTCTTTACCTTTGTTTACTGGACTAAACGTTGAGGCAATATGCATGCCTGTTACCAAACTGTCATTGAAAATCCATAAAATGTGGCATTTGAAATGTGAATCGCCTCAGCCGCACCAATACGTATCCAATTTCGTCAGCATTATAGATAAGTAGAAGTACCTACATCAAGTACCGCTGTAAAACACTTAGTACCCTCCCCCTTTCGTAAAAATATCTCCAAAAATACGGATTTAAAACAATCAAAAGGAAACTATGCACAATGCACATTTTGTATATCATAGAAAATAGAAATAAATAACTCGTGCCTTTGTAAAAAGTAATGCGTTCAAAAGAATACATATTGGATTGAAATGCAGTCTTTTCCCGAAATAGGGGGTGATGTTCTGAAGTTAAAAATGATGATATAGTAAACTCTCTACCGTTAGATGGCAACATGAAAAACGTTGTTCAGTATTTTAAAAAAACGAACATAACTGATTTAACTGGTAATTGAATCGAGACAAACGAGTGCCAACGCACAACACATCCATATGAAAATAACAACAACAAAACACAACCAAAAACGTTATTTGTACAAATAGAAGTACTAGAATTAAATTATCAAAATGTAGTTTAATCTATTGCAGCGCTGTAGAAGGTAAGTACATGTGCGAGTGAGATTTCTAATTAAAAAGTTATTAAAAAATTGCATTAGTATTAAATAAAGTAAGTAAAGTATATTTTTTAATAGAAAATTTTCACACTTCCTTTCTACGATCTAGTACTTCAATTATTGTACGCATAATAACTGATAATAAACAAACGAGAAACAGATAAAAGAATCGAGAAGAGAGTAATTCTATAATTTTCTATGCGATAAAAACTCTACTCACGGGCGTATGGGGTTGCATCGACAAATGGTGATTGTTTTGATTAGTTCTGGTAGAGAACAGAAAGTGTTGGCAACTTTTATTATTTTAAATCTGTAATACGATTTTTTCCTATTTATTTATAAAAAATAGCAGAATTTTAAATATAATTACAGGGCCATGTTTGCTGTTATCAATCCTAATCATATACCCAAGATATTTCAACTTGATGTGAAATTGATGTGAATTTATGTTAAACGAAACTATTCATTGGTCAATTTTACTATACGTAAAATTTTCCAAAATAAAATATGACAGACTAGTCATAACACCCAGGTATAATTAGAATTAAAAGAATGTTCCGTGAACAACTAGAACATTCCACGTGCACGCCTATGCTTATATAGATTAATATAAATTAAAAATAGATAAAAAAAAACAATGTATTTTTCACTTAAATACTTTTTATATATAAGAAGCTTTTATTAAATATATTTTATATAGAATTTATTATTTTTAGAAACAAATAATATCCTATTCTCATCATTTTTTTTTTCATTTTCTTTATTTTCTGAATGACTATTTATTTCGAATATATTTTCTGGAGAAGGGCGTTGTAGATTACAATTTTTTTAATTTTTTTTTTCTTTTTTGCTCATTTCTTTTTTTTTTCTTTTTAATTAAATATTGAACATTGAATTTTCTTTTCTTTTTTAAATTAATTTTTTATTTTTATAATTTTGAATATAATGTATTGTAAAGATGCTTAATTTACAATAATTAAGAATTATATTATATTTAAAAAAAAAAAATGGTTTTTTTTTTGTATGTTGATGTAATGTTAAAAGTCTATGGTTGAGTTGAGAACAGATATATATATAGGAAAATTTTTTAATAATTTAAATTTATTTAAAAGTGAGGGAAAAATAAAAAGAAAACATTTTGTACTTTTTTAACAACAAAAAACATAACATAGTAAAAAAAAAATAAAAAAAAAAACTTTTAACAATACAGCAACAGCGCGATTTGTTTATTAATTATAATATATTACTTTTCTTTTTCATTTTTTTTGTTTGTTTTTTTTTGTTTTTTATTTTTTTCATAAAATAGCAATTCTAGAATTATTAAATAATACATTTTTCTTAAAGAAGCTGGCAGTTTATTAAAGAGAATATTTATAATATTTTGAATTAAAAAAAAAAAAGAAATAAAAAAAACTTAAAAATCAAGCTTTTTTTTTGTTGATTTCTTAACAAATCTGTAGAATATTTTTTTTTTTTAAATTTACTTCAGCAAATATTGCCACAAATTATCATTTTTTCTTTATTTATTGTTTTACTCTACTATACACATGTGGTTGTCAATAGATTTTTTGGATAGCAATTTACTGGGAGAGAGAGAGAGAGAGAGAGAATTTACAAACATTCAGCATAAAAATATATTTTTTGAATTTTTTTTTTTTTTTAATTTATTTGTTTTTTATCATTTTTTTTTAATTTTTTTTTTTTTGAACACGTACTCTTAGCTTAAAATATAATTTTGCGTTAGAAAAATAAAAACAATAGATTTTCCTTATTTTTTTTTGTTTTTTTTTTGTTTGGTTTGCATGATATTTTAGCTTATCAGCTCTCTGTGGCGAAATATACAACAACAAAATAATACGTACTAATTATATTTTCCTCTTTAAAATCAGTGATTAAGATACAAAAATGGCGGATCCTTTAGTTGTTGTTTTTTATTTTAATATTTCGAAAAATCACCTACTTACTATGCGCGTCTGAATTGGATTTTTTTATTTAAATGTGAAATTCTGGCTACGGGTCCACCATATTGACATTTTTGTTTAGGATTATCTTAATCACAATTTTCGATACATCAAATTAAAGAAAAAAGTATTGGGCACTATTTATGCATTGACATTATTTCAAATGTGACTTTTTAATATCAATATATGAAATAAAAAAATATTGAGAAAATATACGAAAATCAAATCTCTCTTAACTAGGTTGGACTTTGTCGATCCAAAAAAAAAAAAAACACTGATTCTGATTGATCAGTTTGTCCTTCTATGGATATATATGTATGTATATTAAATAATTAAAAAAAAAACCACCAAACACAATGTCAATACATAAAATATGGCAATAATAAAAAATAAAAATATTTTTAATAAAAAACACTTTGCCTCTATTTGTCTGTACATGAATAACACAGAAAAATGACATTTATATTAATCAGGAGCTTAGTATATGTATTTATATGTGCGCAAATATGTCATTTGCTCCAAACACTTACAATTAAAAATATTTCATTAATTTTTTTTCCGGTAATTTCTTAACAATTTGATCGGCTGCGCCATAAATTTCAATTTTGCATATATTATGGAGAAAGATTTATTAATTTTGGAATACGTTCTTCAATTCGGTCTTTTAAAAGGTTTGAAAAGTTGGATTTGTGTATAAATAAAATATATTCGAGAACACTTTTTTAGGGCTTTTTATATTTGGTCAAGTTTGTTTTAAAGAAACATTTTTTTTTCCAGTAGTAAAAAATCTTCAAAAACTATTTTGACTTTTTCACTCATCTTGGTGTTTATAAAACATTTTCAAAAAAAACTCTTAGTGAATATAATCCAAGGAGAGCGTACACCGCATATCTACCATGAAATAAAATACGCACACAATGTCTGGTGCAGCAGCATGGGGGGGGGGATGAAAAATTCGTCATTTTATTTGGTCATAAAAGCAAACGGACTCTCTTAGACTGTCAACAGAGATTATTTGTTTCGAATTATATTACAAAGGCGTCTCATTAAATATTTTGTGTTCATGTACCTTCGATTTGCACTTCGATTTTTCTTTATCATTCGATTTCAGCTAATTTTGAACTGTTGTCATGAATTGTTACAATAATTTAAAAAAATTGTAGGTTTGCAAGACAAGAAGATCTAGATAAAACATGAATTGACTATTTACTAGGGTGCTGACACTTTTTTTAAGCTCTATAATTTTTAATTCCATTTGTAATCATATTATGTTTGAAACTTCGACTACACAGAATCATTTTGTATTAATTACTAAGGCCATTTGTGCATACAATCCACCCCCCCTCCAATAAAAATTGTGTCCTACCACTGAACAGCTCTCCCAAGAGAAACAACGGCGCCATTTTGTCTGGTGTTGAATCGTACATTTTTTGTATCATTTGTTATGTCCTGTATTATATTTATAGAGTCTAAGGCTATAAATAATTTGTTGTTGTTGTTGTTGTTGTTGGCATTATTGTTTTGTCTCACATACTATTTTTGACAAAAAAAACTTGTTTTAAGCGAGAAATTGTCTACTTTATCCACCCTCTCCCCTAGTATTTTGCTGTTTTTTTTGGTTTGCAAATGAAAATCGAAATCATTTCTTCGTACTCGTGTTGCGGAGTTGTCCAAAAAAATATGGAGTTTTTTTTTTATGTAATTACCCTCTCAATTGGAAATTTTTTTAAAAAATTAAAATTATAAAAAATTGAATAAAAAAAAATCGTAACCAATCAGCCTCTCATAATGGTCGCTACATTAGATATAGAAATAGTATTTTTGAACGTATCCAAAATAAATAAATCCGAAAATAGTGTGTGTGTGTGCAATTTTTTTTTTCCTTTTTAATTGTATTGTAAAAATGAAGCAAACCGAGAGAGTATCAAATATAAAAATTTGAAATTTTCGGACAATTTTCAAATAAATTTCCCTACCATAATGTAAAATCACATTTTATTTTAATAAAAATAAAAATGATTTTTCTTTTTCTTGTCTTGCCCGTTCTAAAAAGTAAAAATTAAAAAAAAAAACTTATTTTTATATCGTTCATAATCATACTTTTAAAGCAAATTATTTATCGTAAAAATCTATTTCTTTCTTTTTTTTTATATATAATTTTTTATTTTTTTTTATAATTGTGTCTATCGATGTTGTGTAATGTTAAATAAAGTGATGCACGAAGGATAGTTCATCTCAAAAAAACCTTTTTAAAAACTATTTTGGGCGCCTTATAATTAAAAAAAAAAATTCTTTTTTCTTTTTTTTTTTGTTAGGTCAGTGTTGATGATTTTTTGTTTGTATTTTTTTTTAACTGAAAGAAAGAAAAAAATGGAAAATTTTGAAAAAACATTTGTAATAAATATATTTTGTTGGTAAAAAAAAATTAAAATTAAAATTAAAAAACCCATTACTCTTTCAAAAGCAAAATGGTAACAGTTGTGTGTGTGTGTGTGTGTGTGTTTGTACGTTATGTGCCAATTATGCAAACTAAAAAGCATATTTTAAAATTAACTGAACACAACAACCAAAATGTGAATGGCATGCAAGCAGTATTATCGTGATGAATATATATATATTTAATCCTTAACCTCTTGACGTACGTAATAAGCACAAATGACGTCACATGTTTTTTTTGTTTTCAATTTTCAGTATACTATTTTTCATTTGTATATATACAGTACACCCCCAATTCTGTTTTTACACGATATAAATACGTTCCACGAAGAGTACGTGTAAAAATTAGTTAGAATACAAAAGAGATTGCCACACAGAACGTCACTATAGAAGAAAATACAATATCGAAGGTGAAGCGAGAATTTGCATACCTAAGTTAGCTCCAAGATAGCAATCATAACAATACACACTCATGTATTGAAGAAAGGATGAAATCTGCCAACAAAAATGCCACTTTGCATACGGATACATATTTAAATAACGACTGATAATGTACAAGGTCCTGATCAGACCCCATAACTGGCATACGGAAACGAAACCTAAACAATGATCCGCTCTGATGAAAATGTGCTACACGTTTTTAAACGCCGAATTTTAAGAATATTCGGACCTGTGCGCAACGAAAACGGCGATTATCGCAACCGAATTAACGACGAGCTGAGCCTAACTCATTGTTGGCGAAGGTATAGTGCGATATGCTAAAGCGCAAAAGCTAAGATGGATGGCACACGTTATTAGGATGAACGATGCATTAGTGCAGAGATACGAGATACCGAGGTAGACCAAGGATGAGATGGAAGGACACCATTGGAAGAGACTATAGGGCAATACAAATTCAATAATTGAAGAAGAGTAGCAATGAACCGCACAACCTGAAGGACGATAGTAGGGGAGGCCAAACCTCACCTTGAACTGTAGCGCCATCTCATAAGGCAAGGTATACAGATCGGTCAACTATAACGAGTTATAACGAGGAATTTTAAAAATGGTTGCTGATGGCATTTTTTAAAAAATTACACGCAGGTACTGAACAATCGAAGAAAAAATACCGCGTTATAGGAAAAATTTATGCACAATAGGTCGACCGCGTTGAAAGAGTACCGTGTTGAAAGAGTACCGTGTTGAAAGAGTACCGCGTTATAGGAGAGCTCTACCTGTATTTGTACGTTTTACGCACATTGTGACAATGAGAATGATCACCACGCTTTTTTTACGCTCAGTATTTTTTTTTGTAGAATTTGTGTAGATCGAATTAAGTGAAAATAGGTCAAAAATAGGTAAATAGGCAAAAAAATAGGTAAAAAATAGTTAAAAAAAGGTCGCGTAAAAACAGAATTGGGTGTATACTTTAAATGTGTAATAATTCTGACTTTTAAAATAGATCAGATGTTCGTTTTCAACCCTTTTAAAGATTTTTTTTTTACGGAATCACAATTCATGCGTAAAGAGGTTAAAAAAATAGAATTAGCGAATCGGTCTTTCTCTAACGTCTGGGAGTGGTAAGCGTGCTTCTTTCTTTATTTTTTTTTAATTTTTAATAATTTAATTTACAATTAACTATTCATTTAATAATATTTTGTAGTAAACTAGAATTTTGTCTAACAAGAAAATTTTCTTTTTCTTTTTTTATTTATTTTTTTTTTTTTTTTGTAAATTTTCTTCCATTTTAAAAACCACAAAATTTTTAAAAATTTGCTCATATTCAGTATTTATGTAGACAACTAACATTTAGGAAAATCTCGTAAGAAATTATTACAAAAATGTTTAAAAATGGTCTTTGTTCGTTTTAAAAAACTTTTTTTATTTTTAAATTTATGCTAAAAAAAATTTTAGTTTTAGTACACCACAAGTAAATGGCAAAAAAACTGCTCTACCTACAAATTTTGTTGTTGTTTTTTTTTTTGTTTGTTTTATTATATCGAAAGTTTAATATATTTAACTATATCTGACTATTATATGTGAATTTGTATGATTTCAATTGCCTAACAATAATTATGTTAATTATAATTAACTTACATTTACATTTATATGAATACACATGTCGGTATAATTAATTATATAAATAAACTTTATATTGTTTCTTAGTTTTGTTTTTTCATTTTTTTTGTTTTGTTACATCTTTTGGAATTTTGTTTGCATTTAAAAAATGAAAATATCCACAATTTTCCCTTCTATTTAACTGACACCGTGCCATTCATTTGGTTTCTCTTGCAGAAAAGAGCATAGAGAAAGAGACGATCTTGAAAGAAAGAACACAACCAAAAAAAACTACTAAAAGCTTCCACAAATTCGATCCAGTAAATTAGTGGTATTAAAACTGGATCCACAGAAAGATGATTCAGGAATTCCTCGAAAAAAAAAATTCAAAATTTTGCTTACAACGCGGTCCAACAAATTTCAGAAATCAAAAATCGATCAAATATTATCCCTAGCAAATCTCATCAGTTTTGTTGGTTTTTCTCCAACTTTTTGTGTGTAAATATTGTGCGCTTTAGAGTGCATGCCAATTTAATGTGTTTCTTATAAAGCAGGGATTAAGAAAAAGAAAAAGGCGAGTCCTAATAAATCGTGTTGGCTTAGTGCGGATCGATAAATTAAAATCAAATACAAAATGCAAGGACATCTCGAAAAAACGATCTACTCCATTTTTGTTTTTATTTACTTTAAGTAATATTGCAACTCTTTACTCATCATTCGGTCGACTGCCAACTGTTCCTTTTATCTAATTAAAAGAAACAACAAATTAGTTTCGTCAGACAAAGAATCCGCACTATGTTGCATATCATCAGACATCGAGTAAGCTAATAAGTACAACACGCATAACAATAGGCTACTGGTGTTTTCAATGAAAAAAATGGAATTTCTTGGAAAATTTATGTACGATAGACGCGTATATATATGTAAGTTGTGCCTGGCAAGAAAAACCGCTGTTAATCCCTGCTCTAAAGAGACGTTTCCCAGCAGTGTTTTAGAAAATTAATGATCCAATCATCGTGGCGATATTTCATATTCAAAATGACTAGATCTTAAAGAGTTAACAATTTCGAATAATAATAAATAAAATTAGAGTCTCAAAACTGCATTTTTAGTGTATAAAGAGAAAGTTCAACTTTTCAACAAAAAAAATCACAAAAAAATGACGTAAATTATCCAACGATTATTGGATCAATAAATTCTCTATAGCCGCTACTGGCGCTACCGCTTTCCAGCACTCGTCTATGCCTTTTTTTTCTTCATTTTATGTTCATAGCCACACACACACACACACACACACACCACAAAATGATTAACAATACACTCAAACATTTTTAGGTAGGTACAAAACATTAGGAATATTTTTTTTTATATCTCTAACAAACAGGAAAATTATATTCTAATCAGATAATGAAATCTACTAAATTCCAAATTAACACGCAACATTAACTACATAATGAGTATAAACTGTATAAAGGAGCCTCGTTACGTAAGGTTTGCAGAACTTTTGCTAATATTCGGTATGTTCGTATGTTTAATTATTTAATACTCCTACAATTTTATTACATATACAAGAACCATTCACATTTCTAAGGGCTAATACAAATAAACTCGTATCGTTATTTTGGGCACGCAAAATTTAAAAAAAAAAACCCTGATTCAAATGGGCTATAATTAGAAATATTTTGTCAGACTATAATTTAGAAAATTGACCAAAAATGTATGTAATAGTCGTGATGACTCAATAATTATGGTTATCAAACAAAAAATATTAGAAGAATATCTTCAAGATGCTAATCAGTAGTTAGTCCCATCAAAAGTTGTATCTGTACATTCGATTCAAACAAAATTTTTTTTTAAGGAAAATTCGGATATTCTTAATCTCAAAAGATGTAAAAAAAACCCCGCCACTTTATCACCACAAAAATAAATAATAAACAGCCACTACCCATAACCACAGACAAATTAATACATTTTCAAAACATTCCGTAAAAATTCTTCCCATTTTCTAACCATCTATCCCAAAATTCCAATGAATTAAATTGTCTGCGGTGCGTAAAAACTAGACAACATTTTACATTTTGATTCAGCTATGCTTATTGTTTATCAAATAAATGAAAAATAAAAAAAAAATAAACCCCCCCCCCCCCGTTTTTGAAGTTTTGTTATTTATCATTTATCCATTTAATAATCAACTGCATTGATTTTGTGATTGAAAAATTAAAAAAAATGTGCATACACATGTCAAAGCCAAATTATTATAAAGCCAACCAAAAAATAACACGCTCGCTTATAGTTAAATTAAAATAATAATCAAAAATCAAAAACCAAAAAAAAAAAAAACCCAAAAACCAATCAATGAAAAAAAATTGTTTGCAATATTTACTTTTTCTTTAGCGTAAAGAAGGATTTTCTTTTCGACTCGTCCTTTTGTGATGATGCAGGTAAGGTCATCGAACGACTTTCGCCACCAGCGCCATTTTGACACTGTGCTTTTAAGGCTCCCACCCATTGGTTCATTTCGACGTCATCATGTGCTTGAAGTAGGAATTCACCGCCATTTGATAATCTAAAAAAAACAAAATTGAAAATTTTATTTAAAATCGCCGAGTTTTTTAATTGACCCCAATTCTTTTGGGCATTTTTAAAATTTTTTTTTTTTTTTTTTGGATTGTCAAGGCAAACACTTTTCTACTAAAATTGATTATTTTCTTCTCTTGATCTATTGGAATTTTTGCCAAATTGAGCACTAGGACAGCATGATCGTTCAGTATCCGGTATTGGTGAGTTATGATGGCCTTTTGACCGTCGTTTCGTTCTTCAATAGTTATATGATCGTTTTTCCGGCTTACTTTTCATACGTCTCTTCTATAAAAACCGGTTTACTGATACTGAATAAGTATCGTGTGTTATATAGGCCAATAATGATCCTAACCTAACATATTGCTCAAATTGTTTTTTTATTGCCATTCATTTTATAAATACAGTACGTACTCGATAATTGCACTACATAATAATTGTACTACTCGATAATTGTACATACATATGTATAATTGTACCAAATATTATGTACTTTATAATACTATAACACCAAAAAAAGTCTCCATTAGTGCACAGTCCTAATATTTCGGATATTTAAATGTTAAGTTAAGATGATTTTTTTTCGAGTGCTGTTATTATTTGTTTGCGCAATGTACCACCGAGCACATACTGTAAATACATTGAGTAAATTTACTCAGATCTATTTTGCATATATACAGCGCTGTGCAAAATGATGCAAAAAGATGAGGTGTCAAGGCATATTTTATATGAAAAAGTTGAAATTCACTAATTTCTCCTACTTGGTAGGTTAGGTTAGGTTAGGTTTGGGGGGGCTGTAGGGCTATTGACCCTTCACCACTGAGACTAAAAAGATCTATTGTAGATGCCCCTACTGATATTTAAATGTCCTCTATTAGCGAGGTGTTATTAATGAATTGTAGCACCCGAGAGGAGCTTTTCTGTCGTTGGTAGTCAGAATGTAGCCTCCTAGGTGGCGAAGCCTCTTATGGGCCAAGGCCAGACAATCGCAGAGTATGTGTTCCGCTGTTTCGTTCTCTTCGAGACAAAAGCGGTATTAAGGGTCAGGTGTTCTGCCGATTTTGTGGAGATGATATCTTAATTGACAGTGACTTAATGCTCTGAAATGCCTCATTAAAACTAGAAACCAGAAGAGAAATTGTCCGCAAATCCCCTGTTTTGTAGGTGTTTTTGCCAGTCGATCATTTTGATTTTAGTTCAATGATTCAATTTAAAATTATCTCAGACTGTTCGTGATGCGTGATGAGACAAGGACAACTTCCAAATACAATGTTAAAAAATAATGAAAAAAAAAATTAAAAATATCAACTCACTTCACTCTAAAGACATGCTTCTTCTTTGTGTAGTCTGTTGCCACATCAATGGATGCTCCTTCAAGTAATAACGGCATTTCATTGCGGAACGTTATTTCTGGTACGGCTTTTGTAGCTTTTTGGTCCTTATAGAATGATAGACGTCCGGCTCGTGCAACGATATAAACCTGAATTTAATGTTACGTTGAAATTTGAAATGTCCCAAAACACAAAAAATAAAATTTTTTAAAAAAAAATTGATTTTTACTTTATCCCAAGAACGATTTGAAGCTTTCTTTGTTGTACTTTCCCATTCGTGTTTACGTGTTAGCGTACCTTCTACAGCGTCTGTATCTCCACCTGGACTTGGTCGATCTAAAGGTCGAATCATAGATAATTTTTATAATAAATGTGGTAATGTGATTTATTGTGTGTTATATTTGAAAGAAAGGTGAATGTTTGTAAATAAGATTTGATGTAGCGATGCTATAACTGACTATTATGTTGCCGCCATATTGATTGTACTAATTTTTCTAATTGAATTTAACTATTTGCTCATTATATGGAGATTTAGATGTTTAACTAAAAACAATCAAAAGTGAAAATATCAAACACCAATTAGGTAATAATATCAGCAGGGCCAAATAATTGAAATCGTTTCAATAGTTACCGTTGGCTACAGCCCTTTTCAGGATAATGGAGAATTCTGCCATTTTGAATAATACTGTCATCAATAAACCCAAATTTCCCAACAAAGTCCCAACAAACATTTTAAAAATTTAGTCCATTGGTGATATTTGCGAAGCATTTCAAATGGCTGATCATCATGACTTTTATATAGATAAATATGAGATTTCTACGTTGAACCATGAAAAAACCGAAAATTGCGCATGCGTCTCATGTGAATATTACAGTGCCTACACACACCTACAATACCCCGGCCAGCCTTTAAACGTTGATCCAATATATGTAAGTCGTAAAATCCCTGTGCAGAGTGATATTCTCTAATGATGATTTAATCAGAAACATGATTGCCGAAAAATAAGTGAAATTAATCAGTGGCGATTTAACTGTACATTCTAGATGTCAAGAGTGTACACACAGCCGAATGTGAAATTTACCCCCTCCCCAAACTAATACAATCTCATTGGAACCACACACATAATAGTCATCAATCATCACTACGTTCGTGTAAAGATCATTAAATATTAAATAGATAGTGACTCATCTTTTCATTTATACTATTTATATGGTGTCCTGTTAACTTAAAAAAAATTTTAAATATTTTTTGTTTCTTAATTTTAAAAACTTATCTTTCACTAACATTAAACAACAAATAAAATTACGACAAATAGAACATGCAAAAAAATGATTGAAAAATTATCTAGAATAATTATAGCTGCTTGACTAAGAATACAATAAAAAAAAACATTAATATTAAATATTGAAATAGTACTAGAAGAAGAATATAAAACATTGAACACAGAATTAATTACCTTCTTCATCTTCGGATTCGACTGCTCGCGAAGAGCCACGTTTCCACCTAAAACTACGGAACGGACTCTTTGATCGTGAACGTGGTCGACCAATTTTAAGCGAACCGCCACCGGTCGGTGTGGTCGGTGATGTTGGCGTTGATCGTCGAAATTCTGAACCAGCTGATTGATGATTGATGTTTTGGCGGTATTTGGTATGTGTGTATTTTTTTTTTTTATGATATGCAGATAGGCGGGGACGAGCAATGAATGAGTAACACGCGGAAATAATAAAAATAAACAAGACACAAAAACAATATATAAATTAAAATTATACGATATTAACTACAGTAGACTATTGTTTATAATAAATAAAATAAATGTTTTCTAAAAACTAGTTGTTTGTTTTAGCAAAATTTTAAAGAATTACAAAATTTTGATAGAGAAGCGTTTTTTTTAAGGCTAAATCTCGTTTCCCGATCTTACATCGACAATAATACCGAAATCTAAATAGTTAACGCACGTAAATGAAAACGAACGTGCAGCACTAACAAATCGCGTTAAAGTGAATTGGAGTAAAAAAAAGGATTAGGTATATTATGTACGAGTTAGTAAGTTGAAAGTGAATTAAAAAAACCCTCCCCTCCTCACACAAAATATTTACAAAACAACTCTGACCAAAGATAAGTTATGGTCTATGGAAGTTTTGTATGTATTTCCCACCGCTATTTAAAAATGTTATAAAATTACAACACCAATGATTAACTACGGACCCCCCTAATACAATGTTATAATGGGGATGAAATTTGTAGATACACCCATCCCTCGATTTACGCGGTTTCAAAAAATTTCAAAATAAAATTTCAAAATAAAATTTCATTTTTTATATCATTTAGACGCACTCATTTAATACATAATATGCACAGTACACCGCGTGGCGTTGCGTTGAACATTGGCGTCATTATAATGTAGTAGATTTTTTATTATATGAGTACTGTGTCTCGTTTTACACGGTTTGGAACGTATCTACCGCGTAAATCGAGGGACAGTGTATATGTCGTCAAGGGACAGGTGTATGTGCAAAATGAACAATATCCCCCACCCAATCCACTTCTACTTATACAATTTTACTCATCAAATAAGCGTTTTTTTTTTGCGATTTTGAATATAAAAGGTGTCAACATGAGACTACTCCTATTCGTTCATCGAATTTTACCGCCACTTCTCATTGTCAAGTAAATTAACAGCACTGCTTAAGCGTATAAATTAAATTATAAGGAAATTCATTCGACCAACCCACTCCCCCAATAATTAGTGATTTTTCCAAAAAAAAAACCATATGGGCAAGCACATAGGCCGTATGATTGTAAAGAAAAATAAAAAACAATAGAAATTCTAAGAACCTAAGAAATCCCCTCTGAACAATATTTAGAATTAAATTAGAAGTGGATTTAATAAAAATCATATTTATGGTGTGATCAAAAAGAAATTCAAGAGCTATAAAAATTAAAAAAAAAAAAGATTAAAAAGTCAATAATTATATAAATATAATAAATATATTTTGATACAATTATCTAAAAACCTATGGTGATTGGTGGTGATTATTGAAAAAAAAAAAAATTATGAAATTTAATATTATTTAGGTGTTCAAAAGCTGTGCTATTTTGTGTGTTTGAGATGCGGAGACATAAAAAAAAACAACCATCCAAAATTCGATCATCACGCACGCGCGCACGCAAATTGACAAGAACGACTGTGTCAACCGAAACGAGATGCAGTCTTAAAACAAATGTTAGACAAAATTATTTGTGCAAATTTCGAAAGAAAAGAGAAAAACTAGAAGAATCATGCATAATAACAACCAATTTCAAGCAAAACTACTTTTTTCTTGACAAAATCAAAAATACTTTTCAAATAACGTTTTTCTATTATTAATGAATGAATTTGGTACTTACATGATCTTTTTTGCGGTTGTTGAATCACTTTGGGCGGTTTGACTGGTTGGATCGTTTCAATAGATTGTCTTTTTGCCGGTATTGGCTTTCGTTCATGCACTTGATTTAAATAAAATTAAATATTGTCATGCAAATTGTATATAAAAAAAAAAAAAAGAAAAAAAAAATGAAAAAGATAAAATAAATTAAAAAAAAAAAATGTGAATAAAATGACAGCATTGATAGCGTGTAAATTAGGGGTAATTTGGAAACAAAAATTAAAAATTAACGCAAATAAAACAAAGCTAAGACAAAAAAATTATAAAAATGTACCAATTTGTAGAAGTTCACGTTATTGCAAATATTTAAAGCTTTCAAGACAATAGAATACGAAATAAATTATAATCTGTGAATAAAGATGGAGATAGAGAGACAGAGAGAGAGAGATGAATGCGCACAGTTTTTCTTGTATAGTCAATATATTTGAATTTGAGAGCATCGGCCCAAATGTGAATGTTTTGCTCAAAAAGAGCCGGGCAACTTCTATTAAACGACATGGTTCTTAGACCGATAAAGGTTCTTATTTGCGAGAATCAGGGTTTGGTCGTGGCTACTCTCCAGAATTGTTGCTCAGTTACGATATCTCTATTTATTTACAAGATACAAGAACTCGAAAGAAAATCATTTCTGAAATTATTGATAACGAGACTGCTGTCAATCCTTAGTGGTAAGTGATTAGAAGATTAATGATCATTAAACCAAGAATACAGTTCCAGTACCTGTGTGAGCTCTTCCAACTAAATTGAAACTCATCCTTCATTTTTCCATCTCAGACTGCCAAGAATTGAAGGTCTAGCTAACAGCTATAAATTCAATGGATCAACAGTAGATGCACAAAAAAATTCCTTTGACTGTGACTTTTATAATAATAATTGGAGGAATTATTCCTATTTTCCAAGATTATCAAATCTTGACGGATGTATAGAAACGATGAGGGGGGGGAAGCTTACACAAAGGTTAAGAAGTAGCAGAGCCTAAATTGAAATATTTCAAAACAATAGAAGAAATGCCTTGGCCTCTGGCTTGGGTCAATAATGTCTCAAACAAACTCCATTCTTCATCATTCGATCATGGTAAATACGACATTTTTCTCTTTCTCTTCTTGCATTATTTAGATATTTCTCTTTTTCGCAAAATCTTACCACAATCGTCTACAGTCGCACGACAATGAGGAGAAATAAAATTGAGAAAGCAAAATAAAAGGGTGACCCCAGCACTTTTCTATAATAATACAAAATTATATACATATGAAAGCAGTCAGTTTTTGTTACGCCCTGTGTTTAAAATTTGACATTTGTGCTTATTTTCTCTCACGAAATATAATGTAAATAAAAGAGAACAAAATTATTAAATTCTAATTAAACTCTCCCTCATGAATGATACAGCGTCGTTTTAACATGATTTTGAATTGTGTTAGAGCCATAAGTCCCGTGTCTACTACTAGAACTATTCATGCATTATTGCATTGACTATTTGATTGTGAAATCTTGCCGAGAGAGTTTACTGTAGGTCTCTAGGAGTAGCTGGACCTGAATCGAACCATTTCAAATGTGTCGTTGGGGTCCATTACTGGAAAAAAATAGTTTGAACTTTCTAATATCAGACCATAAAGATCGCCTGGCCACACACCGGATATGATATGGCTTTGGTGCAGATATAAGTTGAGTGGATACTAATATTGGATAGTCGAAGACAATTTCCGGATAATTTTTTTTTTTTTTTTTGGGTATGTCACAAAGAAATGATCAGAGTCCTTGTAAGACTTTTACTTCGTTACCGATATTGCTATTATTTTTTTGTTTTGTTTTTGCGATTTCAACATTGAGCACCATATTTAGATATTATTATTAACATCAATTTTATATACAACAAAAAAACTTTATGAGAAGAACTAAATTTTAAAAATACAACAAAACATAAAACGAAAAACATAAAACACGTGCTAGCTTACCTGGTTTTTTTTTCTTAGCAGCGATTTAGCGGCAATATAGTGGGAACTTTAGCTTAAATTTTTTTTAATTTTTTTTTTTATTCAAATGCAATTGCAAAAATTAGCCCAAAATACCTTTTTTTTTTATTTTTTAAGAAAAAGCCACCTGCATTAGTTAAATAAAATCAAGAAAATTTAAAATAAAACAAAAATAATAATAATAAAAAAAAAAAAAAAACTTAAGACAAAACACCATATAAATAGCTTATTGCACTTTGGATTGTGATATATAAAAAAAAAGAAAAGAAGCTGTGTGAAAATTAAGAGACCAAAAAAAATATATCGAAAAACCAAAATTACTACGCAAAATTATTGAGTGTGTTAATTAAGTGCCTGGCAAATACCTGTATGGGAAATAGGTCTTTCGGTAGCTACAGGTGAAGCAGCTCGCATAGTGACTGCAGTTATTTTTTAGTAATTTTTTTTAATTTTTTTTTTTTTTTTTTGAAAAGTTGTAAAATATGATAGACGATTGATAGGCAGCGTGAAAAAAGTGTTTAAAAAGTTGTGTTAGTAAAAATTGTAAATTTTTTTTGTTTTTTTTTTTTTTCAAAACAAAATTATTTCAAATCAGATCACAGCGTCATTTATGAATTGTTCGATCGGTTTTATTTACAAAAATGAGTTAAATACGAAAAAAAAAAAAAAAAATTAAAAAAAAAACAAAAAACCAAAGACAACAAATTTGTCCATATATTTACCGGCTTCATGTTCTCGTCCCGATTGTGGAGATCCAGGCGCATCGGCAGAATCACGTGTCGATGCATCTGCTTGTCTGGCAGCTTCGGCTTGTGCTTCGGCGGCCGCTTTTGCATCGGCTTCAGCTTGTAAACGCTGTCGTTCGGCTTCTTCAGCAGCTTCTTGTCGTCGTTTCATTTCTTTGAGCTCAAACTAAAATGTTCATTCAGAGATGTACTTTTTTTATATAAATTTTCTTTGTCAAATGATTATTATATCTTAGATAAAGGGTGAAGCAAAATAATAATTGTCATCAAGCTGATTATTGAGGCTTTATTGGAAAAAAAGAAAAAAAAACTCAGTTGTATTATTAAAGTTCGAAACATGTCAAATGTTCTTAATAATTTTTTATCTGGACAAATATTTTTAAAACTTTAATTTCTAAGGGACAAACATTTTATATTTTGGGATACAACCTTAACTACTCCCCCAAATTTATTTTTAGATTATTTGGGGGTGATCGATGGGACCTCAACCAGTATTTAGATCTATTGTGCCCCCCAACACCTTCTACTACTATTTTCATGGAGCCATTCCATTATCTAGACTACCTCCTCAAGTCCAGTTTCCTTTAGGAATTTAAGGATCTTCAGTGGGTTTAGGCACGGAAAGTCCCTCTCGGCTAGAGACTGATTCACCAAATGGTCACTCCTTTTGCCGAGAAGGACCTCGCATTCTGTAAGGAGATGTATTGGGGTTTCATCAGCCTCTTCACAAAACCTGCACATGCTGCTTTCTTCCCGACTTAGCTTCCTTAGATGTCCCTTCAGGTTGCAATGGCCTTTTACCCAAAATTTTATTTGGTGACTTAAATAGACCAAAAAAAAGAATGCATAACTTGATGCACAAATGCACTCTCTGTCTACTTAATAATATTACATGGCACGTGGCACATTAATCAGGAAGGTATTTCAAGACTATTGATACAGAAGGTATCAATAAGATAATAATAATGAGACATGGCCTATTTCCTGGATAGAGATCCTTTCTTATTCTAGATCCTCCACTATTGGAATCATCTTAAAGATTAAAGATTACCATCGAAGAGAATGTTTTCTTGTTCTGAATAAGAATAACTACAATTTATGAGCACCATTTTTTGGAACTTACCTCGTGAATTTCATTCCCTAAAATTCATCATCAGCTTAATGACAATAACAACAAAGCAACAAAAACAACAAAAAACACAAAATCATGCACTTACCAATGTTTTTACTGACATTGACAATTTACCACCACCATCTATAGGAAAGGACATAGGAATGGACAAATCACTGCAATTATGGGATCGATGCAATAAGGATCTATACTTAATCCAATTTAATTGTTTCGCTTTTAATGCATATTGATGCAATTCCGCATTTAACCGACCCGGTTCGAAATATGCAAATCGTTCGGCAAAAATAAAATCACAACACGCCACTGTTAAATCAACAAAATAGGATTTTACCATACAGGCCAATTTGTCATCTTTGCTATACAAATATTTCCAATATTCCGAAAATTCATGTTTCGTTGTCATATTACTACTGTACAAAAAAGATTTCCTTTTTGGAACATTAATTGGCATGTTTCTGTTTACCATCATCCAATGTGGATAGATAATTTTCGTTCCGGTTGACGTTACTGTTCGTAGTTTTCGTTTTTCTGGTCTATAAAATCGATCCAAATCGAAAATAATTGCTGGGACAACTTTTTCTGCACAAAATTCATCCTCAATCGTGAATGGTATGAACGGCGATTCATTCAATTCAATTGGTTCGTTGCGTGGCGGATAGGCAAACATAAAGTTAGGTTCAAAATGGGTAAGCGGAGAGGGTAATTGAAAATAGGCATGAGGACCATTGCGTTCAAACTGTACATTAGTTAGGGATATATGTAGGTTAGAAAAATAATAACAACAACAACAAGAGCATGCCAAACACCAATATAAAACATGAAAAATAAAATAAAATTTTAATTAAAGAATTTGTCGAAACAACAAACACAAACTATTAAGGTTAAAATAAATACAAAGATAGTGAGGAACACTAACATTACAACACTTACCGTTGTCAGACGCTCTAATGCACTAAAACGTTCCTCTTGTGCGGCTGCCGATTTTTCGAATGCTTCGTGTTTTTTAATTAGATTTTCGACCTCGTCAATTGTGTGACCCAATTCGGTGGACATAAGATATGGCTCTTGGGCGATAAGCCAAGCTTCGGCAACAGCAGCATCTCGGGCAAATTGATATACTTCCAAAACTGAAATTGGACAATTTTTCGATGTAACCAAAGAAATCAATAAATAAATCCCACAAAATTTGTACTCACTCAATTGCAAATTCTCCCAACGTTCCTCCCATCGATGTAACAAAGCATTTCGACTATTTGTCAATTGCAAAAGTCTATCCTTAATGTCAGCCGATGCATAGTGATTTCTGGCCAATAATTCTTTTCCAAGCGACAAACAAGCCGAAAAATTATCCTCTCGCGTATCAATTTCGGCTTTCAAACTCTGATGGTTATTCATTAACAATTCAACGCCGGAAACGTCACGCGGTTTTTCCGATGTATTCATTTGCCGGACAACGTCTTCCATCCACAGCATCAGTGTTCGAACCATATTGAAGAATTTGAACAAATCACCGGTATCGGAAAGTTTTTGCTTACGTGACTCGCACATTCCTTGTAAATTAGCCCATGCCTGTAGTACTTCCTGTTCACGATTTGTGATTTCCTTTGCCTTATCGCCGGCATAAGATGCTTGCAATTTGGCTGACTCCTCCTGAATTTGCTGCACTTGAGACAATAGCGTTGACAAATCTTGAATGAAATTGTGATGTTTACGTTGCAGTGTCGATACTGAACCAGCATCACGTCCCAATTCATCCGAGACGCCATGTTGTTTTTCAATAATTCTGCCCAACACATCCTTGCAATCATGGAAGAATTTATGCAATTCTCGTGATGCAGCTAACATCTGTGTTCGTGTGTCAATCAATTCAAGCAAATCTTGCCAAGCTTCATTGAGTCCATCTTTCCATTCGGCTATTGTGGCGCTATCCGAGTGACCGGCATGAATTAGTTCGTCAGCAATTCCATTGGCCCGTGCCACACGTTCACCACCAACGGTTGCTGTGTCCTGTGCAAATTCTTTGAAACGTTCCCACAGCAATGTAACATGATCATAATCTTGTCCAAGTTCATGTGAACCAGCAACCAGTTCACGTTCAGCAATCCATTGCTCTAAATCATCGACCTCACGGTTAAGCATAAACAGTTGCAGAGCCTCATCTAGACGAGCACGACGTTCGCCGGCCAAATCCTTCAAACCAGCATAGAGTTTGTCCAATTGAGATTGTTTCACAGCCACAGCATCACCGTGTGGAATCTGTTCGGCTGTTAGCTGTCTGGCGGTTTCGCCTAATTGTCTAATTGTGTCGGCATAGTCTTCAACTAGCTGCTCTAGAGTTTCATGTTTTTTCATTAGATTCTGTGCGGTTGTCTCGTCCTTGCCACGATCCTCAACCATCATGTACAGTTCTTGTTCGCTCATCCATGACTCAGCTTCGGCAGCATCAAAGAAGTACTGTTGGACCCGTTCAGATTGATCAAGTTGTTTACGACGATTCTCGATGGCATCTTTAAGTTCTTGCCATTTCTGTGTTAGTTCTTTAATTCGTTCAACAAATTGTGGCGCATCTTCGTGACCTTCGTCAATAAGTTTTTGACCATTGTTGCAAATGGACATAATTCTAGGTTCATGATTATCAATCTCTGTGGCAAGCGATTGATTCTTCTTCTTCAATACGTTGACGTTAAATAGTGAATTACCATAGTCACCAGATGTGGCCAATGGCATTTTTTCGTCAATCCATAATTTCTCTTCTTCCACATCCCGACCAAATTGGAAGGCTTCCTTCTTTTTTTCCAGTTGTTTTTGTCGCTCAATAAGCGGAGCTTTAATCTTTTCAAATCGTTCAGTAACCGCAACTTTCTTTGTAACAATTGGTTCATGTTGTTCGACGGGAATAGTTTTCTGTAGATAATCAGTTTGCTTATCCATCTCTTCGACTTGTCTAGCTTTCAATGCCATTTGCGTTTGGATAACTTGTTGTTTCTGCATCAATATATTAACCGAAGTCAAATCATTGCCGGTGTCTGTATTAATAATTTGTTTCTCCAGTTCGGTAATGTATGAGTCAATATCGTCACATGTTTGCTGAACAAGAACCTCTCGATTGGCATCGAATAGCTGAGCGCCTTTATCTTTTGTCGTCACCTCTAGATCTTCAAACGATTTTGAAAGATCTTTCAATTTGGGCTCAATGATTTCTTTAAATTCTGGCTTCTCTGACACAAGTTCCTGAGCGGCTTTCTCTGCTTCATACAAACGTTCCTTGTTTGCGGCAATTTCTGCTTCGAATGCTTGATGACGTGTCCATTTCGAGTGTATAGTTTTTGCACTGCGATATGTATCATCCTGGGAAATTATGTATTTCTCACTGACCCATTCGGTCAGTTCCTCAAGATCCTGCAAGAATTCGTGAAGTTTAACTTGATTTTTAAGCTTTTCATGCTGTTCCAATGCTCGATCTCTATTGGAATCGCGTCTTTCAGAAATATTTGAAGCACGTTTGTTAATTTTATCCGAATCGTAATGCTCCTTTTCGACCAAAGTATCAGCCACTTGTACAATCGTATTAATCTTATCATCGTTAGCTTCCATTGTTGTTAAGAACGCTTCATGGCGTTTCAATTGATTTTCGGCTTGCTCCAAATTAACTGGTGTATCGTCCTTGCTAAGGAAATGTTCCTGTTGGCTAAGCAGAACCTCTGCTTGTCTTGAATCGCGATTAAACAATTGCTGATCTAAGCTCTGAGACAATAGCACTTGACGATTCTCCCACATTTGATGTAATTCTTCCCAACCATCTTTAAGTGCTCTCAAACGTTCTCTTAAGAACATGTATTGAGGATCTTCAGTTTGTGTTGGATCAGATGTTAGTTGTTCACCGTAGTCCATCATATTCTTGTAATCTTCTGTGTAGTTGTCAATCTCCTCACGAATACTTTGATGTTGGTTGAGTAGTTTCTCAGCCTCTGGCAGTGACGTTGGTGGATCTTCGGAAGCAACGTCGGTTTGAGTTTTGGTAAGCCATGTCTGGAAATGATCCAAATCGCGTAAAAAGCGATGAAGATCGCCGGCCTCTTCCAATTTAGAATCACGATCTTTAAGCATATTGGTAAGTTGTTCCCAAATTAATGTAATCTGAGCAATGCGTTCACGAATAATGGCAGCCTCCTCTGGATGTTCACCTTCAATGGCATCGGCTTCCTTTTCCAATGATGTCAATTTGGCCTGAATGGCTGCCAAATCTCGTTCCATGCCACTTAATCTTCGCTGCAGTGTCATAACACCAGTTAAATCCATCTGCAGGTTGTCAGTTTCAGTAAGAATTCGTTTTTTATCTTCAATCCAGGAAATAGTTTCACGACATTCAATGTAGAATGTTTGTACGCCATGAGCTGAATTTAGTTGTTCTCGTTTGGAATCGGCCTTGTCTCTAAGGCGAGACCATTCTTCGTTCAAATGATTTTGTCTAGCTATAATCTGTTCAGCATTTGGATGATCAACGCTGGTAAATTGATTCAATAATTGATGAGCCAATTGATTTACCACTGCCACACGTGAAGCATTTGAGTTCATTTCTTTGTCAAATCCATCATAACGATGTTTCATGATTTCGACATCTTCAATATCTTTGCCGGGACTCATTGTATCCAACATTTTCTCTTTCTCGCCAATCCATTGCTCTACACCATCGGCTTCTGACATCAATTTGTATAAGCTGAGAGCATCTAACAAACGTAATTTACGCAATTTGGACAATTCCATAAGTTGTCTGTATCTATCGTCAATGGAAGCAATACGTTCGGATACTCTTTGTTGTTCTTCATCATTAAGCGTGAGACTGTCCGCTTGTTTGTGCAATTGATCAATTGTCTCAGCATAGTTTTTAAGTTCATCGGCAACATCTTTGTGTTTTTTAAGCAATGACTGTGCATGCGACTCATCCTTACCAACATCTTCTGAGGAAACTAATCGTAGAGCATCCAACATCCATTGATCAACATCATCGGCATCAGCAAACAATTGGAAGTATTCAACAGCATTCTCTAAACGTTGACGTCTATATTTGGCCAGATCCAAAAGATGATTCCACATAGCAAGAATTTCCTTTAGACGATCCTTAATTCTATCAGCACCAAAGTGACCTTCGCTGATAAGTTCATCGCCAACTTTGGCTACCGACTGCAATTGTGGATCATGCGATTGAATTTCTGATTCAAGTGCTTTGTGCTTAGACAATAGGAGATTTATTGTGGTTAAATCATGTCCAACATCAGCAGTAGAAACAATTTGTTCTTTTTCTTTGATCCAATTCTCTTCATCGGCTGTATCCCAGTAGAATTGCCAAAGTTTACGACTTTCTTCCAAACGTGATCTACGTTCGACGGCTAATCGAACCAGTTCAGCATAAGCATCTTCAAGTTGTTGAACACGATCGACAATAATAGCTGGATCACAAGGTTTGTAACCGTCAACTTCGTCACTAAGGAAGCGCTGTGAATTTTGAACGACCACCTTGACACGTTCTCCCAAAACGTTTATGTCAGCTTCGACAAGGGAATGTTTCTGTAGAAGATCTTCAACGCCCATTAAATGCTTGCCATAATCATCGGTGAGTAGACGTTGTTTAATCTCTTCCATATTGTCCAAAATATAAAGCATTTCCTGGAAGTTTTGTTGTAATTGCAATGATAATTCTAAACGCATTCTTCTTGCACGCAAAAGTTCCAACAAGTAGGTCCATAGACGTAGGACATTTTCTTTGCGCGCCAAAATTCGTTCAATATCATGATATCGTTCAGCTTCCAGTTCATCAGAAACGGCCACAACAGCTTGAACACGTTCCTCATACGCAAATATGTCCGTTTCGATAGCTTCGTGTTTTTTCGCTGCTGCCTCAACTGCTGCCAAATCAAAGCCAAAGTTATCCTGGCTAACGAGACGTTGATTTTCCGAAAGCCAAGTCTCACGCATCGAAGCCTTTCGATTGAATCGGGCTGCCAATTGTTCGAGTTTCTCTTGTCTAATTAATTCTTCACGAAGTGCTAATTCGCGTTCATGTTCGGCCTTTTCAAGGCGTTCCCATGCTTTGTTGATGTCTGAAATCATTTTTCCCTCTCGGGGTGTGTACGGTTTTTGATTGTTAGCTCTCATCTTCGATTGTAGCGTGAAGAGCAAAACTTCCAAATTGCCTTTTTCAACGAATTTTGGTGGCTTCTCAACCGTACGATAGTTGGCAAACTGTGACAGTTGCTGTTGTACACCGACAAGAGAATTGGCAAAAACCCGATCGCCCAATAAAACGATGGTACTCTCAATCCATCCAAGGAGATCACTGGTAAATGTCTCATAGTCGTTTATCATTTTTTCATTTTCCATCGCTATGCCAACCACTTTGCCGATACGTTTTCCTTGTACCGTTTCCTGTTTCAGTTTGCTGAAATAATGATAGTAGGTGACGACATAGGTAATTATCGATTTTTCATCGGGATGTTCAACGAACACATCTTCAGCATCAAGTAATTTGGTCAATCCTAATTTATCTTCAGCCACATCAAATGCATTATTCAAATTGTACATTGGATTGTTTTTGCCTAATTTTTCAAATTGAATTAGATCCGGTCGATGTTTGTGTATGATCGCATTAAATGCTAGACCATCTCGCCACGATGTTGTAAAATTGCGTACATTGACATTTTGATAGCCCGCAGTTTTCATTTGACACCACAGCAATAGGGCATCCTTTGCCGATTTTGTTTCTTTGTTATCCACCTCTTCAATAGTAATGTCCTGAATTTGAAAACGTAAAATTATCGTCCATATTAAACCTAAATTTAAACTGGCATTGCCATCGACAATATCATGTGAACCGATATTCTCCAAATGGACACGTTGTTCGCGTAAAAATTGCAGTGCTTTGTCTACATTTTCTAAGCAGTGAATTCGCATTTTGCCTTTTGTCGGTTTTGGAAGACGTTCGCCCGACAGCACTTCCAATAGTTTTATTAGATTTTTACCATCTCGCATGTCTATGTATAGATCTTGAATGCGACTATTTACTCGCACTAAATGGGAATTTACCCATTTTGTGAATGTTTTCTTTTGTACAGTTTCACGTTCCTCTGAAAATTTTTGGGAAAAACAAAATAAATTTTTTTTTTAATTTACAATTCCGTGATCAGTTTTTATAGTTTTTTTTTTCTAAATTATTACCAGCTAATGCCTTGATTCGTGATCGTTCGAATAGACGGGAGCTAGAATTTCCACCATCGTATTCGTACTCGTCAATGTATTCGCTGCCAGGTCCTTGGCTAGGATCCCAGCGTACGACAGAAATGTCTGTTGTCATTGTTGTGTGTGATTTAAGCAGCTAATTGCTGCTATCTGGAAATGAAAAAAAAACACATTTTAGATCAGGTATTATTAGACCTTTCAAGTTGCTACAATAACATTGCCATATTTATTCCTCACTACCATTTTACATAAAACCCACTACTGCTAAGTAAGTAGGTTAGGAACTTTTTATTTGACAAAAAATCATATTGAAATTCAATAAATTATTGTATTTATTACATCATACGGCGCCTTCTAAATGACTACTTCACATATTATATATTGATCCTGGGGCGGTAAACGTTACAAACTCTAGACTGCTAGTCGTCGACCCTACTAACACAATCAAAAAAAAAAAAACAAAAAAAAAAAACTTTTCCATTTGTTGCGTGAGAACTGTAATTTAATCGATGCGGACGGAAAATTGCTTTTCGGTTTGCTGCTGTTGTTTTTCCATTAACATAGCAAAATTGAATAAAAAGAAATTTTCTCTCGCAAGGAAAAATAATTTGAGAAAAATAAATTATTGGGTTCAATGCCAACAATCTAAAGTGGTTGTTTCTGCTGTTTCATCTTTTAATTGGAAGTGAAACGTTTTTTTGATACACAATGAGTGTTCGAATAATTTGCTACTCAAGTATTGGGCAATAAAAACTACTTCGGTCGGTCATTGGTATTTATAAAAAAATATTTGGATAGAAAAATGAAGCATCATTCCTAAGATTAGACCAGGAAAATGTACAGTACAATAATGATTCTCTCACAAAGAGAGAAAAACTTTAAATTTCTATATTATTTTGAATTTCCAGCATTTTTCGGCAAATAAATTTTTTGGAAAAAATAAACCCTTTAATGTCCATACATTTCTACACACGTTTCTTAGAATTTAATTGTAAATTTTTGATTTTTCAAAAATGTTAACCCTTTAAGGTCCAAATGGTATCTTTAAAGGGTTAAATTTTAAAAATACATTAATGTCCTAAAAATATAAAGAATGTCTCCCCCTAAACAAATTTAGTTGAATTTTAATTTTTTTTTTGCCCTTTCATATCCGAAATGGACCTTAAAGGGTTAACTTTTTTCAAAAATATTATTTGCACAAAAAATGCTGAAAATCCAAATTAATATAAAAATGCAAAGTTTCAAAACCATATCTTTAGTATAAAAAAAGTTCAAAATGTGTCATTTTTTAAAAAATCTCCAAAAAAACGGTTAAGATGTTCGTGAAAAGACCAATTTTTTTCCATTTTCTTCCATCAAAATCAAGCAAGTTTTTTTAAAAAATTGTCTCTTGATGATGGGATAGATAATTCTCACAATTCGACACTGTATAACGCACGCAAAATAACTTGGGATGAAATAGAATAAAGAAAATGGTATGTGGAATAGCCGCCTATATATCGTAATCATACTAAAGACACCTTTAAACATTCAATCTTACGCAAAAATTAGCTAAGCTCAAATCTCAGAAATTCAAAATGTCTATAAAATCATTGATTATAGTAAATTAAAAGTGTTTAGCAACATTCATTATTAGAACGAGTAACACACCCGGCAACGCCTACACCTTTTGAGAATATACAATAATTCTACTTGACACCCAAAAACATTATTTCACCTTGTCATGATTATACAAAATTCAATGGATGGTTTTTAGGGCTTGCCATTAGTTTTTATGTGGTGGACTATATTAATGTTTTCCTACCCACCCGCCACCCCAAAAAGAGATAAAATATCAGTGTTACAAAACTATAATGTTGTCAAGAGCCAAATAGAAGTAGCTTTATGCTTAAGTATATCGATTGCATGATCAGAATATAAACACATTTTAACTAATGGCATCAGGATTATATTACATCCTGTCCCTGTTTATATGTATAGTAAGTAAACATACAAAGGCCACTCTCTCTCTATTCCATGGCTCTTAAATACATACATACATGTACATAGTGCGGCAAAGCAAAATTGATGGAAAAATCAATTTTTCGAGGTATGGAAATTGTCTTTCTTATCCATCGAATAGATGATTAACTTTATTTTTAGATCAACCTTTAATCCAAAAATGTTTACTAAACTGGAAACAGTTAAATACACTTAACAGATTTTGGTTTATTATATATAGCGGGTTGAATAAGTTTCAAACTGATATATTTTGTATCATTTACAATCAATATTATGTCATTTATGTATGTTACATAATGCCAAATATTTTTAGCGGGTAATTAAACTGTAAAATTATATTTACTTAGTCATTTTATATTGTACTTACTCATACGACATAAATGAGATATCGCTTATCATAAAGAAAAAATAAATATTTGGGTTGTATGATGAGTTTTTTTTTATCTCTCAAATAAGTAAGATGTAAAAAACCTCATAAAATACACAATATAGTTTTTTTAAATTCTCTTTGAAGTCATACTATTAATAACCAATCAAAAACTACATAAATTACATTTGTTACAGTAACATAAATAAACTACATTCGTTATGTAACATATGTAACAAACGTAAAAAAATCATGTAAAACATAAATAGTTTATATTTAGAACTGGTTAGTGTCCAATTACCACCTAACATAAGATTTAAATATTATTTTACATAAATAATCAATATATTTCTAAATTGTTTAATCGGCTGCACAGAAAATAATTAATGTCAACCACAAAATATTTAAAAAGAACAACAGAAGAAGCAGAAAAAAAACATATTTTAACCACAATCAATATGCCGACGTGTTTTATGGTTTAAAATTTTTTTAATCGTTTCAGATAACACAGTTACGCGTACATTAGGTACAGGCCCAGGTTATTTGTACTACACTTCTATATATGTATATCGATGTAAGTACTTTAGTTAATGCGTTTTTTTTTCTCTTTCTTTAAACAAATAATGAACCTATTGTTTTCCACAAGTTTTTCTAAGTAATTGTTCAATTCTATGGAACAATTTGTCGTGCATGTGCCGAGGCTCTACACACAGAATGATAATTGGGCTTTAAAACAAAGAAATATGTAGAAAAGTATAAATTTGTAACAGTTCTGTTTGATGATGTATTGTGAGAATTCGTGATCTTCATCTTGAAATAAATAATGTAAATAGAATAGCACTGTATTGCTATTGTTATCTATTCATTGGATATGGTGTTGGTTCATTAAAAAAAAAATGTGAAATGAATGTCAATAAAAGATTTGCCTGATGCTTGGTTTAGATTTTTTTTATTATTTATTACTTATTTACAGCCAACATGGACTACTAACTAACTAACTGGCTACAATAGAAGGTTTAAGATTAAGCCCAGTAAAAGAACAGTTAAATTAATCAATTCACAGAAAGTCGGACCAACAATACAATCATCATTTTTATGAATTTGTAAATTTTCAGTGCGAACAGTAACATTGACATCGAGATATACAAATCTTATCTTGTATCCGAAAGATGAAAAAATGACGGTTAAAAACAGTATAATTAACAAATAAAATGGATGGGCCTAAATAGCTTCTTTGCGGTACACCACAAAAACAAACAAATAGATAACTACACAACTATATCTATATAGCAAGCAAAACCAATAGGAAAGGTCTATTTTAAACTTGTGCGTTGTGCATGCCTGAGAACTTTGGTGAAAGTCCTCTCGCTTGATGAAGTTGCACAGAAATTGAACTTTAAATTCAGTTGCGGCTCGTGAGAAGAAAAAATGGAATAACAAAATTGGTTGTTCTCCGAATATCAGGACCGTTTTTTCAAATAAATTTTTGCCATGATGGGATTAATAATTTTCACGAGTTCATTTTAAAAGATTGTCCCAAATTTAATAAAAAAAACATTATTTCTAATTATGGTTTATATGAACCAACAAAGAGTCTACCTGTTGTCTGTTGATATCTAATGAAAATTTGCGCATTCCAAACATACATACATAATTTACTAAGGCATTTTTTAAATAAAACATGATGAACACGTCAAACAAACACAATAAATTTTGAAAAAATACACATTCAAAAACATACATTTTTATTAAAATTTTACCTATTTTTAAAATATACAAAAATGTTTTTTCTATAAATAAAATGAAAAAAAAAAACATCAAAAATCTCCTCTACACATATCCATTTTCTATATAAACACATCAGCGAAAAATCTATGCGCCTGGGTTAACGCCCCAAAAACTTCTGACCTCAAATATTAACTAATATGACACTATGTGTTACAATACGAGAACTACACAATGGGATGCAGTCAAATAGTAATGGAAAAAAGAAAAAAAAAAAACTTCTTGATTACAATCAACTTGTGAGTTATATGTTTATTTTCCACGCTCATACGATATCGTCATACGTCCACTTATGATAATGACATCATCTTATATAATATGGCGAGGATGGTATTCCGGTTTGTTTTTAATTAATCCAAGTTTTATAAATAAACATTTTAGTGTTATATATATTTGAGAGAGAATTTAGTTTAGAAGAGTTCAGTTTCTGTGAGATGTTTGTATGTGGTATAAATGTTAAATTGATATGAATTTGTTGTTTTTTTTTTCATTTTGCCTAATGTCATACAGTAACATCTGCATAAATTGAGCATAATGTTATATTGGCAGTTAATCTGTCATGTAGAAACTAAAAATATTTAAGAGTTAATCTACAAGGTATTTTTAGATTTTATTACCGATAGATTAGGATTTTTTTTTTACAGACGCAATTGCGAAACCTTTAAATAAATCTAATAAAAGCAACAAATACTTAAGTGGTATGCGCATTAATTTAATGAACATTTTCTATTTTCTTTAAAATTGTATGTTGGAACTGGTGATATTTTGAATTTTGTGATCTCAAGTATAACTAGTATTAAATTTATGCTGACAGAAATTGTGATGAAGGGTTTTTCTCTTCTAGCGAAATATTTCTTTTTTTAATCATAAATATGTAAATTGTTAACAAAATAATTATTGTACCTTGTAATTTTTTTCCTACGAAAAAAATTATGATGCCCACAATACTCAAGGAAGAAAAAAGCAGTACAATGACTATTTTGTACATAATCGCTGACATATTAAATCAATAACATTAGATTGAGTTGAAATATCAAGGTCCACTCAGTCCGACATCATCTGCTTATATACATTGTACATTAAATTGAAACACTATTGACAATATGACAATACATAACCTCAAAAGTGGACTATCACCTAGAACTAAGTAAGTTTTTACTGTACTAAATCTATTACTCTATTGTTCCCCATTTTATACATACTCGGACATATTTAATCATTTTCATTTGAACATAATACATTTATAAACTATGCTTTGTACTTTACGGTGTATCACCTGCTTTTATAGATAATGTTTTTTTTTTTTTGCATTTAAAGCTTTTCCGGTTGTGCATCCGCCCTAATATATATAACGGATTCCATTGTCTTCATTTCGAACTTTTTATCAAAGAAATTAGTACAATTATTTTTGCATCACTATGTCTATTTCTAGATTTGTATCTTTGATTTAATTTTGAAAAAAAAAGTTTAATAATATAATTAGTTATACGAAATTAATTATTATATGCATGAACGCATGCGCAAAGCATATTAAAATCTGTAAGTACCTATATATATTGCACCGATTAAAACGAGCATGAACATTATTTGTTTGTGTTTTGTAAGAAATCGAATATTTCTGTTCAATGTTTATATTATAGAAAATTAAATATTTAAGTAGGTATGTAAACATGGTAATTAAGTATAGCAGATACTATTTTTCCACTTATAAAACAAAAGCAATAATAATTAATTAAATATTTTAATAATAAGACTGATTATGTAGTATACATAGTTATAGTTATAAATAGCGATTGCAACACAAAAAGAGTTTTTCATTCAATTAGTAGTCAAGTGTGAGAACTCAGATTGTCACTGAAATAGTTAACCTCTAACCCGCGTGAACATTTTTTAAATAATGCTGTAATCGACATTTAATTGACAAGATGGCGCTAAAATTTATTTTTAGGATACTAAATACTATGAAAATGATTTCCTTGTGGTTGGGCATACACAAGTGGTTGTTGCATCGATAAAATGGTTTTTTTTTTAATCTCACGACTGTTATTAAATGTGCCTACCATTTGGCATAAAATATTTCCATAGAGAAATATTTTTAGGGTGTGTTTTTGTGATCAATTGGAATAAAAAAAAAATTGTAAGGAGATTTCCAAAATTAATCGTTAAGAAAGATATAGCAATAAAAACCACTTATATCGATCCTAAATTTTGAATTTGGAGAGCAGAAAAACTGTTTAATTTTTCTATTAGTGCATGTGTTGAGTCAAATAAAAAAGTGCGAAAATTGTCCATATAGAATTTAGCACAAAAATAACACATTTTGTGAGGTTACGTAGAATAAATATGTGAACAAATTGCCATCGTAAATCTTCTCAATTCCGGTTATTTTTGAGATACGTCCGATTCAAAATTAGGGATCGATATTTTTTTGCTAGGAAATCCAAAATTTTAACCAGTATTGAAAGATCAACCCCTCTCCCTCTCTGGTCAATGTTATTGTAAAAAAATGTAAGAAATTTATGCGAAAATGTCCTTTTTCTCAAAATGTTCTATAATTCAATTTTTTTATTTAATAAGGACATTTTTAACTACAATAATAATATCATCCAAATTGGTTTCCGCATGTTGAGTACTGTTTAACAAATTTCCCGTTTTTATGATGGCAAACATTTTTTTACCGGCAAGATCCGACACGAGATTTGTCAAAATAATATTGTGATTTTAGAATCAATCCTACCAAAAAAATAAACAAAAATATCGAAATTACTTTCAATTCATAGACCATCTGAAATTATTTTATAAAATAGAAAATGTCGTCATTTTATCACTCAACACTCATATAATTGATTATATAAATGATGAGATGCATTTTATAATAATTGTTTAAAAACGAAAAAAAAAAATTAATTATTCCACACTATAGTTACCAATTAATTTAATATGCCCATAAAAAAGGTCATCAATTTAACATCGTCGTAATTATTTATAAGAAGAAAAAAAACACAACTAACAACTGAGTAACTAACCGACATTTTTCGCTGTGTAGTTAATATTAAAAAAGTTTAGAAAAATGTTTACTATGGAAAATTATTCATTGAACCGAAAATAAACTCTATACAGTATATGGACACTGAACTTGGGTCGATATATATATTTTTTAGAATTATACACAAAAATTGCGGTCTAACTTAGTCAATTGTTATCCGATTTGACTGAAATTTTGCACAAACATGCACCATAATGTTTGCAACATGATTGCCGCGATCTTTATACGTTTCTTTTGAGATGTATTTTAAAAGTAGTCAGCCTAAGTATTGCCCCAAAGTACCTTGGTCCATACTAAACGATTTTTCTTCATCTTAATAGTCAATCTTATGGCAAACATTTTAGTGGACGTTTGTGCAAAATTTTACGCAAATCGGAAAAAAAATCGACTAATTTAAACGGATTTTTGTGAATATCTTACCTTGTTGTATACCAAGTTCAGTGTCCATATACTGTAAATACATATATATCGTTTTAAGAGCGAAGACTGTATACATAATTGTGGAGAATTAAACTGTTTATGTATATAATATAAGAAAAACGAATTCTCTAGTCTAGAAAGACAGCCGTCTGTCCATCCAAACAATTTGTTCCATTTGATTCCATCATTCAGTACTTACTTATATAGCGAAGGCCTTTAAATTGTATTATTATGATTTTTTTTTCGTTTATCATAAATATAAATATAGTGAGAAGGAAATATTACACAAAACCACAAAGTGCATCATTTTTGTGTTGTTGTATAATAAATGGGAAAGATGAAATCATTCCTATTTTTGATAAATCTTATAAAATGGAACTCATAAGAGAGCTGATATATAATTAAATAGATTATCTATTGTGAACTCGGTAGTATATATATATATATATATATATACATACACTTGTAATATGCATCGTTGCATGTAGATATGTATGTAGATTTCCAGTTTTATTCTTGTCTGAAACGTAAACGAGCGTGGTTTCTTCGCTATATTTACAAAATATCACTGAGGTTATAGACCTGAACGTGTATTCGTTTACAAAATGCTATTGTCAAAAAAAAAAGAAAAAAAAATTCAATGGAGGAAGTATCGCTTTACTTCTTCTTTTTTTATATAAATAAATGGTTACCTACTTACCATTATAGACTATTCGAGATTGAAAATGAATGTAACGTACAATTGTTAGATTTATAGATAAGTTGCGCAGGTATAGTCGAGACTTTCCAAGAAAAAGTCAATTATTCATCGCAGTTAATGTTATTTGACGATGTAAATTTTGGCTGAAATTATTAATAATTCAAAATAACATGTGTACATAAACATAAGTCATAAATAGCCGCATTCTAATTTTAAGTAAATTGGGTCAAAGTGGCGACGAGTAAATTACTTAAATTTTATATTTAAAAAACAAACAAAAACGCCGATTGATTCCTTACAGTTTACAGTGAGATTAAGTTATATGGATCACCAAAACATGATCCATACTAAATTATAACAAAGAAAATATGCTAATTTTATTGAAATTGCTAAGCTTGTTTTCAAGATGGCACAAATTTCCTGCTGACACCCATCCATCTATGTATATAAGACTTCGAGTCGCCAACTTATCATTTGTCGTATAAAACACTTTATTTTACTATTTTATAGAAACAAAAAAAACAGTAAAACAGGATGGTCAGTCAAGTGACTATGACGTAATCAGTTTCAAATGTTAAAGTACATAAAAAATTAGGGTTTGTTTTTTAAACTTTTTGGATTTTTAGAGAAATGTCTACGCTTTTACTACTTTGTCCTTGTCCGTTTTTTTTCTCTCTCAACAACTATTATATTATGTAAAATTGTAAATCGTGCAATGCTTTATAAATTATATAAAATTGATAGCAGCGCCATAACGGCCGGGTGTGGAACTTTTTCGTCTATAAACTTTTTATATATCACTTTTTTATTCTCTATAATTTTTGTGATATTCATTTTTTCCTCTATTCCGAATATATTTCGAGTAAATGCTGAATTTATGTCATAATTCAATTATTAGTAATATTTTTGCTCTCTCACCTCTAATACCTTGTTCGATTTACACCAAAAACAAATAGATATGTTACGCTAGGTGTACTTAGTAAACGGTAACAATTTTTAGTCCACTACCTTAAGTCAGAATCTTGAACTTTAGTGGTGCAGACGCACAAAAAGTGGTGATATTTTTTTTTTGGTACAGGGAATGTGGAGAATGAGATACGGAAATAATTTTGTCAATTTTCAATATCAGAACTTATATTTCTATTACTAAAAACTCAATAAGTATATTAATAAGAAAAGATAAGTAATTTAACAAACAAACAAAAAAAAGATGTAGAATCATTCATAAAGCGATTATACCACAGCAGGCTATTTAATTTTCAAAATGTCTACATAAATGACATCTCCATTTCAGTGATGCTTAATGCCGACAAAAACATAAATCTAATTAATGTTTTTTTTTTCTTTTTGGCAACGTTTCCAAAATTGAACGTTTGCCATAAAGCGTAAGTAATTGTTCCATGATTTATTCAACATTACCTCATAAATCATGTTCAACACTAATAACAATCACTACTTTTGTTGTGGCTTTTAGACCGAGCTTTTAGCATTATGTATAGATAGATAGACGAAAATAGATCACTTATATGCGGAATTCCGATATATGTTACCCAAAACATAATTTAAACTTGAATGGATGATGGATATTAATGTTTAGTATGATGTGGTTGGTTTGTTAAATATAATAATAAAAAAAAACTATAAAAGAATTTAATCGATTGTTATCGAAATTAATATAAATTGATTTTGATTTTAACTCCACTTTCTTGTTATAACATAAAATTCTAATTTTCTGTCTGATAGTGTTGTATCTTATCGTTATCAACAAAATGTTACAAAGGTTTATGGCCATAGCGATGATAATATTATTTACTTAATGATCAACCAACCCACTTGCCAACCCATTTAAATTAATTTACTATGTGCAAGTATATGACAAGAACTTTATTGATTAGATTTTTTTTCATTTTGTAGACTTGTACAAAAACTCCAATACATTGTGTACTTACTACATGTTTGTACATCTTTATTATATGAACGTGTCTCCATTTAGAATTACAAACTGTCTGTAAAGTAATGGTTTTAATTAAATGCAATTAATTATGGTCTTATTTATGGCAATATATATTTTTGAAAAGATCTGCGTACTTTAATTAAATATTGCAACTGTCTACTAATTACACAATTACTAGTTTCTTAATTTTTGTTTTGTTTTGTTTATATTTCAAATTCAAAAAGAATTTTTAATGCATAATTAAAAAGTAGCATTCGAACCACCCGCCTGGCGTTATTTCATCGAGCGCATTAAACACATTTATTCGATTTGTTTGCATCCGTACGATTCAATGCGTCATTACTTGAACGGAGAAAAAAAAACCCATTGAAATGTTTCAGTATTTGAGGACATTTTTAAAGCTAAACCTTTTAAATGTTTTTTTGTGTCTATTGTTAATCTTTATTGTTCCAAGTGCCAGTGTGATCATTTGCCATATTACTCTATATCGATGCATCATCAATAATATTTGCACTGTTAATTGTGAACAGAGTGGTGTGCTGATCAATTTTCGTACATATTTCATATTTTTACATATCAATGCAGTATTGTTTGTAAATTGCAGTGCTGGTTAAATATTGTATTATACAGTGGTACAAAGTATTACTCGTACACACCACTTTTATTAATATATTTTTGAAATTTTTAGAAAAAATAGAACCCAAAACTTAAAATTTTCTTAACATCTTTAAACCCTTTCGAACCGGAAAGCAACCAGCATACATACCGAGGTATTATTGTTTTCTTAACTTTATTTATAAATACCTAATAATAAGAAGAAATAATAATAAAATTTTTGTGTGAAGGGAAAACATCTACCGGGACGTATGTGTCCCATTAGAATCGAAACGGTTATGGGAATATATATTAATAAAATAATTTAAAATTCATTTAAAATTATTTAAATCGGTTTTCTAAAAATTGCAAAAATATATTAATTAAGTGGTGTGTACGAATAATACTTTGAACCACTGTATGTATAGTCTATATTTTGTGTTGTCGACCATGAACTAATGTATAATCAATTCTTAAACTATACCTACATACTTATAGCAAACAAATTAAGTACATAGAGGACAAAATTTCTTATTCGAAGGCGGATTATGACCATCTTTTTTTGAAACATTTTTTTTTTGTATGTAGGTCATTTTAATTGAATTTCTTTTTTTGTCATTGAAATGAAATGAAGCCCTAAACTTTCTGAATACTAATATTTCAATATTATGTTAAGCCCTATAACGAACCATATTTTATATTATAAGTATATGTATGATCTACCACATCAACTAATTATGTATCCCCTTAGCCTTAGATATACATTCAATGAATTTAAATACAATTTTGAAAGATTATAATCTCAATTTAACTAAATTAAGTATTCACTGAAATGTCAAAGAGCATTTATGTGAGGTTATTTAAGTTAAAATGAAACAAACAGCTCTTTTAAATTTTTATGTACATTTTGTCGCAATAATTTCAATAAAAGAGCATTTTATGTTGAGTTGATAAGAAAATAAATTTTTAAAATGAGAAAAGATCAGAAAATAAATTTTATGACTTAAAATTACCAAGTAAATGGGAGAAGAATAATATTTTTAGCGATTCCCCTTCTCAAATTAGAGATTACAATATTCAAGATTTTCCACAAAAAAGCAATAAAAAATATTTAATCTTAAGTATTCTCTGATGTAAACTCTAATTTTAAATATTTTATATTCTGCCGTAAACTCTAATTTAAGATGAATTATGACTATACTCAGTAATTTATGTGCCTACTGTCTGAAATTGCGATTATGTAATAATTGATATTGCCTAAAATGTAGACAATTTGTCTTGACTAAAAAAATATGACGAACAATTTGCTTGAAATACCTATATGTTGGTCACACTAGAAGTTTTGCTTTCAAAAATATTCTTTTACGAAACAAGCGCTACGTTTCATTTTGGAAGTAATTTCAGAACCACTAGTTACCCGCCATTTCAGAGCTAAATGCAATCCAATTATCGGATCATTTGCAAACGTCCACCTTCATTGCAGTTTTCCGTGAAATGGTAACGGATCTGTTCGGGTGTTTGGATTTTACTCATGCGTCAATGCCGGTGAATATTCACATTAAGTGCCTTCTTGAACAATATTGATGTTTCCGATCTTCATCAAAATGTAGCGGGTAGTGGCGAATAATCCCTATGTGTGGAATTTGATTGTCAATAATATTTTTTTAGCCATTCTGGGGTGTTTTCTTTTATAATTTTTTTTTTTACAACTATGAAAGTATTTAAAAACTAAAGCATTTCTGGTTCGATCATCTGTCATTGTAGGTTGTCATTGTATCATGCAAAACTATTAAGTGTAACCTACGTATTTCTCTAAAAAAACATATTTTTTCGTATTTAATGAATAATGATCACGTTCAACAATTAAAAATTTAAATTTAATAATTTACGAACAAATTATGCATAAATTACAAATTATGCCATCGTCATCAAATAAGGTGCGGTACTTTATCACTTTCAATTTATTGATAGAAGACAAGTTGATATTTTATATAAGTAAGTATTCTAACAACTACATAAATAAATTACACACAAAATAAATGGTTAACGGCATTAGGTATTGATTTTATTATTTAAATTCGCATTTTCGATGAACATGCGACATCATCACTTCTTTTTTCTTATTCTTCTATTTGTGCCATTTCTTATATTTTTAGATTTCCTATATATCTCCTGTCGAACATTTCTCAAAATGTAACATAATTTAAAATATAATTCAACACAGCGAAGAAAATAAATTAACATTACAAACTATGAGTCATACATACAAATTTGATTATCATATTTTCGAATTGCTGAATATAAAATAAATTACATGCTGCTGATTGTGTATATATAAAAAAATAAAAAAAATACCGAAAAAAATATAAACAAGCACATGGTCTATAATTCTATATGTTAAAAAGCAAATTCATTGTACCGCATTATGAAGTAATCAATAAATACAATACCTCTGTAAAGCTAAGGAATACTATAGAGATAGAGAAAAAATTCACAGTCAACATTTTTTTTTTAATTTTAAATGATACGCCCTGAGTTTGACCTATCTAAATGATGTAAAAAGGTACATTGACTAATTTTGTATGATAAATTGACGTAGCAATAAAACAAAAAAAAAACTAAGCTCACAAATTGCTTGAATAATGGCCAAGTACAGTAAAAGAAGAAGAAACAGCCCCTGGGACATGACCTACATTTAAGTCGGTAAACTTAGGCTATAAGTATTAAAAAAAAGGATAACAAAGGCATAAAAAATTAGAATGGGATAAGTTCGAAAATATTTTATTAACGATTAAGCATAAAAAGTAGTACATAAATACATTACCAAAATGACATTAATTAATTAGTATTCCCTTATTCTTCGATGTCATTAAAACACTTCACACATAATTACAAATTTTTTTTTTTCCTTCTTTCTTTCTTATTAAATTTGTAAGTAATTTATTAATTATGATCTATTTACACGCTGCTCTTCAACAACAACAACAACTAATACTACTACTACTGAATAATATATATGTAAATAATTACTATCGAAAAATCACACCACTGCAAAACTGGTTATTTGCACAGTTAATTATTCTTTCTTTTTTTTCTTTTTTTTTTGAGTATAAATTTTTTTTTTTTTATATCTATAAATAAAGGTGTTGCCGCATTGAATGCCGGCTGAAGAATGAGATTGACCTTACAAATGGCTGCTTTTCTGTTATGAAACATGCGCTGTAAAGATTATAATACCAGCAATTCTTGCATAATTTTTTTTTTGATATTTAAATGTACATATATATATATATATATATATATATATACATACCTCCTATCTATACTATGTACATATATATTAGAATAATAAACAAGATTTTCGCTAACTCAATATATTTGAGAACGAAAAGAGAGAACATCTACAATTCTACATATTATATATGACGAACTAAAAGAGCAAAGATAAATGTATTAAGGGTAATCAAACTTTGTGAATTAATAATATGAGGAAGTGGTGGTATTATGTTATTAAAGATGGACACCATCCCAATTTCGGTTAGTCACATTTATTGCAGATTTTTATCGGATGGGATATTCATATCTTAAAACTCAAAGACTAAATAGAGATAATTATGATAATTAGAATGGATATTTTAGCTGGCTAATCTTATAAATCTGTATCTAATGATGCTCATTATGGGAACAAAGTTGTTAGTGAAATTAGGACCCCTAATTATAATTTCAGTAGAACATATAATAATCAAGGGTGTCGAAATTTATTCTATAGGATAAATTGGAAGAATGAATCATCACGAACACGAATCGCTGTGTTTTCACACTAAAATTTTCTTCAAAATGGTGTCCGAATCAAAGATGGCATCTAAAACAAGAAGATTTTTATTTGCCAGTTCGTTTTTTTTTTTGGTTTGGTATTTCTCAATAAAATGTCATCAAAAATATTGCTGCCCCCTTGCCACTAGCCTAGGTGTCCATAGGCGATTAATTACGATTTTGAAATATTAACTAGGCGTAGAGGTGTTTCGCCCTTATAACTCAGGAGCATTTTTATTTCCACTACCCCTCTATACAAACTTTCAACAACCCTTTCGTCTATATAAATAAGATTTCTTGGTAAGCTACCCTTATCCTCCGTGTTCACTAGACATATTTATGGCTTGGTTTAAAAGATAAATGAATCATCGAAAAAGTTATGAGCGAAGACATGGAACTGACAGCTAAGAAACAAAATGGCGAAAGCGTAACTGCTTGACATTTTCGATCAACTGATATGTTAAGACATGGCCATGACTACGCCCCCATAAAGTTTTTCCAAAACATCGAACAGATCATGAGATGAAACATGGAACATACAATGTACAATGACATATGAAGGCGCACCGTTAAAGCAGACTGCCTAGTCCTAGAAGCAAGTTCAAAAATATAAAATATTCAGATAGAAATTTAATTAAACTCTGTACGCAAGTAATGTAAATGCACTAAATGTACGTAACAAATGTATAACTAAATATTTAAATGAGTTTTCACCCTAAGACGACCGCCCACAAAATAATTGATTCATCCTTTTCCTTTCAACATACAACACGTTAGTAATGAATAAATCTAACCTTATGCTTGAAATTTAATTACATAATACAAGATAAGAGAGAGGAGGGTTTGGGGGTATTAAATTCGGTAAGATCAAATTTTCCATTATTATTAATATAATCATCGTTGGAAGGATGTCGCTTCAATTAATGAAATCATATCATCATCATCATATGGTTATGTCATCCAATATGGAAAACTGGTGTTTTCCTTGTTGGTATTGCACGCATGTGCGCCAAAAGGATGGCGACAGTAAACGTGATCTTTTCCACATTTCCTATATACAATTTATTCTGTGTTGGTTAAACGGAAAAAATAAAAAAAAAAAAAAACAAAGAAAAACCTGCATGAAATAGAGCATGTTCTGTGTTCATGTATATGTGGTACAAAGTAAATTTTCACATATCGATTTTTGAACAGATATCGCACAATGACCAAGGGATTTGTCGAACATGAAACTCTAATTAAATTAGTCTAGGTTCGATTACGTTGTGCTAAATTTAATTTTTTTTTTTTAAATAATGTCAACACATTATACTAGTATTATATATAAATAAGTAGCACATACATACATACATATATCAAATAGTTATGTATTTGGAAATGAGAGATGTGTCCCCTACACGCATAAATATATAGAACAGCTAATAATTGAAACATCCTCTCTATTTTGCATTTTGTTTTTTTTTTTTTTTGGTTTTGTTATTATTAAAAGTGGGCAGGCAGGAATAATCGTTTAAATTAAAAATGTTTTTTTTAGTAGAATTGGTAAAGAAACGTCGATTGGATAATTTAAATTGATCATGGTATAGTCATTGCACTTGGTAAGTGACAGTAATTGTTTAAGATAAATCATTTTTCTCTACATGAATAATAAAATTTAAGATGATGTACTTATGGTTATTATGAGTAAGCAGTTGGATGATAAAAAATATAAAATGTGTAAGAAATATTTTCTATAACTAGATTTGTTAGATTTTTCCAAGAGGCTAGTCCTAACAGTCCCATAGCACCGCGATCTTTTTACAGATCTATTGTACAGTACCGTCTGTTAAATTTATCTCAACTGATAGGACGATCTCTGTTTTGTGTGTGGAAAAATGCAGCACTTGAGGTGTTATTTTTACGGAAACCTTACAAATGTTCGCCATTTCACCGCCATTTTTTTTAAGCGCTGCCCTTTTTTAAAATAATGACATTATTTAGGCTACTTTTAATTACAAAACAACTACCCGGCCTCAAATTCAAATCAACATACTAGAGAAAAATACTTCATATTTTATCACCTGGAATCGGTCTTGAACCCGGGACCTCCCATTCCAATGGCAGAAACTCTATCATTTGGACCATTTGGTTGTTTTCTATAACTAAATACTACAAAATAACATTTAATTCGATGGAACGATTGTCCTAACCATTATTTTTAGTGCTTTCGCCATATATAAATTTAACTACCGACAGGAAAACAAATTGTTCCATATAATCTTTAAAAAAAAAATAAAGAAAAATTCTTGTGTGCTTCGCTTCTATTTTTTCTTATATCATAAAAATAGACAAATGTTCTATTAAATTACTGATTCACGATAAGGATAAGGAATGTTGGCAGAAAACTACTCCAAATTGTTGAAGTAAACTTCTAGAGAGATTACCAACCAAATCGCTTAGTTTGTAGGCACTTACTGGTTCAAATTACAGTTCAAAATTGTTGTTGCTAGAAAAAATTGTAAATGTTCGCTATAAAATCATTTGATAGGTATGAAAAACCATACCGAATTTTCTATACGATTGTAATGTCCCTCTCGACATACAATTTTAGTATAATGATTTGTCAATTATTTATTAAATCTAAATCTATAACAGCAACTCAAGGATTCAAGTTACGAGAGTTAACCGTTTTTTTTTTGGTGGCAATCAAATTTTAACATGAAAAAACATGAAACATCAGTTACAGTTAAAAATATATAATCTCTTCGCAATGTTGTTGTAGCATCAAGAGGAGAAAAAAGTAATTATTGACAGATGTTCCATTTATCACGTCCAGAGTCGTCATATCATCAATACACCAAAAAAAAGTTAGTCAGTAAATCTTTTGCAATTCAATTGTGAAAAAACTAATTAGCCAATATGTTCGTAATGAATTTTGTTGTTTATTAATTTTTAGAGAAATTTACTTATATTCTAATCATTAATTTACAGTTAAAATTAAATTACCCAAAAACTCACTTAACACAAATACTTAAATCAAATTAAAATTATGTAATCTCAATGAAAACGACAAAAAAATATTATCACGACTTGTGTTTGCTAATTTAAATTCATTACTTCAACAGAATGTGGTTTTTTTTAAATACAGTAGACTCTTCGTTATATTTACTCTCGAATATATTTATCCCAAAAAATTTGTATGAAGTTATATTTACCAAACCAATTGTTAACTCAGTTATATTTACACCAAGAAGATTATGATACTTTACTCTCAGTTATATTTACTAGCCTAAAGTTTTCGCTCAGTTATATACACAACAGACCCATATGCGCAACAGCTATTGTTTTCGTGAATAACAGACAAGCAATCTTGGCCTCCTCTATTAGCTTTCCGCAATTCTCCCGTCCTGCATTCTCCAGTTTAGTATCATCAATAGCCTCTCTATTACCACGATCCTATACTCTTATAGTATTTTAGATCTATTTTCATATTTAATTTACATGTCCACTGACCAGTTCACCGGAAATCTGTTAAATTTTACTGGCTATGTACCCCTAGGATAGGTGGCAGTTCAATAACTACATTCTATGTATGTTTAAAAGATGATAAAATGTCATTAAATATAAATGAACTTCCAAATTCCTTCCTGTTTTTTTTTTTTACTCTCAGTTATATTTCAAGCCCTCTGACATTTAATTGGTAAATATATCCGAGAGTCTACTGTATGTAAAAATTCAGAAAATGAGCTAATAGGTATTGAGAATATTTAAAATGCACAAAACATTATATTATTTACGTTAATAAATTCGATGTTGAAAATAAAAATTGTGCTAATCAGTTACAAAGTAAGTACAAAATGTTCCTATACTTAGATGTACTCATATTTAAAAAAAAAAAAAAAATTGTTGTTTAACTAAGTATAGCAAACAAATGTTTTGTATACATTTAAAAATAGCAATATTCAATAAAAGCATGAAACAAAATAATCTTTATGAGCATTACATAACCGTTGATAAGAGCGTTGAGACAATTTGTTTTTGCTAAGCAATTTGTGATTTTTTTTTCTTTTTTACACATCTACATCTACAAGCACAAAAATGTTTTGTTAAAGAAAAAAAAACGAAAAAATGAATTTACACATTGGAATGTTGATGGCAATTGATCCAATACAGACAACTTGTTTCTTTTGTTTACTTAAAATGATTGTCTGAAGTTGTCTAACGTTATATTTTTAGGCTAATGCATTGCAATTAGATGAAGATATCCTAGAGTATGTGCAATTTGATCTAAGTAGATAAAAAAAATAGTACAAACACATTAAATAGGGTGCAATTATTCACTTGTCTTGAAATCATTTCGAAGTAATCAAATTCTTTAATTTGCAAGCATTTCTAGAGATTTGCTATGTACCTACACTCAATTCTGTTTTTGCACCGGTCTTGAAATAACACCGGTTTGGAAATAACACCGTCTCTAAAAAAATAAATCTAATTCCGTTGTTTTTAGACGATTTTATTCGAAATAGCACGGTCTGATTTAAATGTTAAGGAAATGAATTAAACTATCGAGAGTATAAAAACTCTTAACCTTCATATAGGGTCTTTTGGTCATTTATGACCAACATGAACTTTATTTTTATTATACACTTAGTTTTTGATAAGTATTTTACTTCGAACTGAAGCTCATTTTTTCTTCTGATGAAATGCTAGAAAAAAAATCTTCGTCACGTAACAAAAATTGTTATGTTGAAGGTTTTCATGGTCAAAAATGACCAGTGCCGAAGCCTGAGAATTATTGTTCCCACCATCATAGGAATATTTTTTAAAAAAAACTTACGGTTTTTTCTAAAGTTTTTTAAAAACTGACAAAATTTTGAACTTTTTTACTACTGAAGATATGGTTTTGAAACTTTGTATTTTTATACTTATTACTTTCTAGCATTTTTTGTGAAATCAATTTTTTTGAAAAAGTTAACCCTTTAAGGTCCCTTACTCTATATATTTTTTACATGTTTGTATCTACCGCGTAAAAACAGAATTGCGTGTATATCCAAAAATTATATCGAAAAAATTACGAGATCTCTTCAGAATTCTTCTTTATCCATGTAATGTACATAATAACAAATTTATCATAATCATTCGGTGAGACTTTTCGTAATTTCATATGGGAGCAAAGCGTCATATTCAAGTTAATCTTCAATTTTAAGTTAACCCTCTAACTCATGTGTATAGTGCCACTAAAGATTACTCTGTAAGCAAAATAAGATAAGGTAGTAATATTTATAATAAAATTTTGTTATTCTTATCATACCCTGGGGACCTCAATGGCTAGTGTTCAGAGCAGATCACATCAATGGTTCTAGAAATTCGATTCGATTACAGAATTGACGTTGAAATCAAGGAATAATTTAATGTTCCTTGGACTAAAAGTCGACGATGAAACTTGGCCAATATTATTATCTAATTAAAATTTTGCGCTTCACTAGCATTAAGTATCATTAATCAATAGCAACACGATGATGCAAATATGTTATTTAGGGTGATGACTAAATACTACTAAATAGAGTAATTACAATACAAAAAATGTATGTATTTGTATTGTCTGCATATAGCACTATATATATTTAATATAAATGAATGATGAAAATTCAAATTGAATCATAATGTCTCAAATAAAATATGACTTAATTTTGAGCCGAATTGTACAAATTTTTATTATCAACTGCGGTGCGAATTTTTTATTTATTTCTATCATGGACTGTCCAAATATAATCAAGCAAGTGGAGATTGCTCATGGTGAACACACCTTTTTTCATAGCAAGTTGGAAGATCGATTGATAGGTACGGTTATTTTTTTTTTCTCATCTCACTGGAAAATAATATCGGAAGTCCATATGAAATTCCACACCCAGTTAAATTGTACTATTATAAACATATTCTTAATAAACACAACATTTCTCAAAATGCATAAAATACAATCCAAAAATAACACCAACATTTTCGTTATTTTTATCTTTTCCAATACACTTCTAATCAGAAAAACGAGAAGCAAAAAAGAATTAAAGCCGCCATTTAAAAACACTCAACAATCTCGGGACAGCAGTACACATAGCGCCGCTTTTTTTTCTTCAGATATACCCAAAAAAAACCATCGGAAAACGTACGCAAATCGATAAATTTCAATTCAATAATACACTTACCGTTTAGGTGAGTAATTTATCCAAATTTTGTAAAAAGATTTTGCACTAAAATTGTCACTTTTCTAATGGATTTTTCAAGTCCAATGGAAAAAACTGCACAATTCACACCGAAAATTCTATACGCCCGTCTTAGGTCGTGTCACAACTCGATATGACGGACAGCAGAAGAGAGAAAGAATTCGATTGGTGTGTACGCTTGCGTGACGACCCTATCGAAAGTAGTACCAAAACAACATTGAAAACTTATTTCGTTCTATATGAAATAATCGCCAATATTAATTTTAATTAAATAACCAATAATTGAGATTTTATTTAAAAACTAATTTGGACATTCAATTGTCATTGAAAATGTATTTAAAATAGAACAAAAACGTTTTTCCAACAGGGAGCGTAGCAATTGGGCACTACAAACGATAATGGATGATGTCATCAATATGAAAATTATACACGAAAATTGTTGATTCTTTCTGCTGGGCGTTGTCAATGTTTTAAACCACTTGAAACACTATTAATGAGTTTGTTAACATAAACTATAGATATTTATTGCAAATATAATAGTTAACAACTAGTCCGGTTAAGTTAATCACTGGTTTTACTGGTAGAACAATATTTTGTTAGCGAAATCACTTGTAAACGTCAACCATTTTTTTTTAACTTCTGCCTTTCCCCCTTTTTTCTTTGTAGAAAAAATGTGACATTTGTGACAATGGCGGACTTTGCCCACAAGTAGATTTCCCTCCCCTGTTTCTTAAACTTCAACTTCAAAAAATTTATTGCAAAAATAAGAGAAATGATTACATTTTACAGTTTCTTATGACTATATAAATA
>JANSTT010019964.1:0-10410 GCA_026745375.1 Platyura marginata | reverse complement strand
AAAGGATATATTAATAAATAAAGAATGACCTTGGACAGCCTAAACAGTCTTTTTCGCTATCTACAAGACTGTTCGAATGTCTATTTAATTAATACAAAGCAGAAAATGTTAAAACTTCCGAATAAAAAATTCTTTTCTGTTTTAAAAAAATAAATTGAATTTTCATTGAATTCGAAAAAACTTACATCCCAATATACTGCCGGTGGCTGGTACAATCTTTTTTACCATTTTCTGAAATTTCACAGTTTACAGAAACGTCTGAAACTTAAACGAAACTCTCACTATTTCACAAATGACTCGTTTATCGTAAGAAATCTTTTTTACAACTGTTCGGTATTTTAGGCGTTTTTAAAATAAGAACTTACTTGAATGTCACTGATCTCATATGGTAGAATGTTTAATTTCTACATTTCTTCGCAATATTATGCTACAAAAACCTCTTGTTACACACATACATTCTAAAAAAGCAAACAGTACGAAGTGCGCACTCCTGATATTAATCACATAAAATATAGAAGAGAAAATACAATCCGGGAGAAAATATTGTGAACTATATTAGCTGATTATATGTTTGAGGCTAGAGTTAATAACTTTTATTTACCATTTTTTTTAAATATTCGTAGATGTTCTTAAGCTCGATCTTGCCAATTGAATATCTATCGTGGAGCTATTTGGGTAATTAAAATCATTCTCGTAACAAATTCTAACTTTTCCATGATGTACATCAACTAAATGTTTTAATGTTCAGCCTATTGTTGTCCGTATGGTAACTTTAGTATTTGACTGTAGAATCATTTATTTCTTTGGGGTAATCGGTAATAAGGATTTTATAGTCGTAGATTGGTTACACATAATATTTTCTAGCTAAAAAGTAAAAGAATATATATATATTACCAATCTTTTCGAACTACAGATACTACAAGTCGTGACCTTTTTCGTATGGCTAGAATGTTTGTATTCGCTGATCGCATATCTATGACAGGTCGCGTCTGCTCTGATTTATTATCTTAGGATTCTTTTTTTCTCCAATGAAAATTTGATGTTAAAGTAAAAAATAAAGGAAAATCAAACATATCAAACCAACGTACCTGCTGAACGTTTTTGTTTCTCTTCATTCTTCCTCTAAAATTAAAATTTTCGACGAGGAGTGAAGGTTACTTTTTAAAATAAAGTTTTCCATCAGCAATCGTTGTTATTCAAAAAAAATATTAAAACACATTCTAAAATTTACGTAATTTTATGGAAGACTGAAGACAACAACCTGTAAAATCATTGTATGTAAAATTTTAAAACATTTATGTTTGTTTAGATTTATTTTCTTAAGATGAATCGATACAGATTTTCTTATTTTTCTTGAAATGTATAAGAAACACTGACAATTGTACAGTTTTCATCATATATTAAAATAATTATAATTTAGAAAGCACACACATGCACACGCACAAATTGTATATGTATAAATTATTCTTAAGATCCTTTTCTTTTTGTTTATATTTCCAAAAAAAAAACTGGAAAAAAATTAAAAATTTGCCACTTTTTCTATGTTTTATTATTAAAACACAATAAAATTAGGATGCGTTCACACTTATCTATATAATAAAGTACAATTTTATACATATTTTTGTAGTTTTCCTTATTTTAATTTTGTTTTTAAATCTACAATGAAATAACGGGAATAAACGAAACAAATTATTAATTAAAAGAAAATTGTTTATGTAGATTCTATAAATAATTTATAAAATTAAATATAAATAAATTGATTACTAAATTGTCCTTTTTCCAATAAATTGGATCAATTACTCGAATGGAGTACTGAACATATTTATGTTTAAATCTTCAAATGTGGTTGTACCACTTTGATCAAGCATCGTTAGCATTTCTGTTAACTCTTGACCTTGTGGTTGACCTTGAAGATTACCAGCGGTAACGACCGCCACAGCGGAATGGTTACCAGCACCACTTGAACCAGATCCAGGATCGGATGATTGATTAGTATTTTGCCAACCCCACATACCTAGAAGAAAAATTCAATTTTTATATAGTTTAAGTAATTGGAAGAATTTTTGTAAGTTAGAAAATTAAGAAACAGAATGAAAAAAAGTATGCATGCGTTTTCTAAAAACACAGAGAGCGAGAGATTCGGTTTCCACTTTATCTATGTTTACAGGTTTCAATTATTGCAGGAATAAAAATTCTATTATGTTAGAACAAATATTTGATATACTTGTTGTTAGGGAAACCTCCAGGCTATAAATAATTCAATGCAATTCTTGACATGAATTCAGTAGGCCTCTCTATAGGAATCCGACAAATATAATTGTGATGACATCTAAAAATAAATTATTACCAGAATTACTTTGTGGTGTTGCTGTTGTATGGTAACTGGGTTGTCTGGAATTTCCGCCACTTAGTTGTGTATATGTAGGACCACTTGGAGACCTGGATGGGCTTACTTGATTATATTGATAACTTTCAGTTACAGGTTGTTGCTAAACAAAAAATTTAAATCATTAAAAAAATCGGAACAATGAGTAAATTCTAAATTATTACCTGTCGCAAAGTCCATGCTGTGGCTGCTGGTGTTGGCGATGTTGTATTATTTTTTGAAATTCGCCCAAGAACCGAATTTGATGGTACTGGAGCGCCAGCGCCCGGAGAACCATATCTATATATAATTTATATTTAAACATCCAATAAACTCGAAGCAATTAGTAAAAAATATACCCAATTGGAGAAGGAGTTGGCTCATATCCATAAGCGACTGAGTTGTGAGCACTTCCCGGTCGTTGTACATTATTTTGTGGTGGTATATGTGGAATCATGCCATGTGTATTATAAACAACTAGAAACACAAATATTAAGCTAAGATTGTTATTAGAAAATTTAACAGAATTACCAGCAGAGCTTGGTGTAGTATCTCGTCTACCGCTATTTTGCAATGAGTAGTCTATGCCCGGAGCCTGATAAACTTGCTCATGTTCTGGCGTTGTATTCTCTTGTCCCGTATTTATTGACTTGCCGGAACTGTTCGTACAAACAATATACTCAACATCATCCGAAAATGGATTAAGAAAAGCATACGCTTGCGTTCTCAACCAAACCCATTCTCGATTTTTAGCTCGAAAACGATACATCAATGAAAACATTTGACCTTTCTGTTTTAGAACTTGTTCAAAACTTTCCTTCATATGAGCTTGATCTTCAACGTGAAAAAAGTCATAGCAACTTTTTCCCAACAGATCCGTCGGATTATAGCCTAGAACATTTAAAACACGTTGATCGACAAATGTAAATTTTCCATCCATTGCATGTCGTGAAATAAATTCCGTTTGATTATTGCCACCAGATAAATCGGAAGAATTTGCTGTTGATGTCACTTGTAACCGACCAATAGCCACAAGGCAACAATGTGAGTGCATATCTTCATCTTGTGTTCGATCCATTTGAACTCCGGGAAATATATCGGTAGGAGGCCAATTTTTAATGTAGCCCGTACAATGAACGACAGCATAATTAATGCCATCACGTGACGGTCCAAGTGAGTTCCTTTGTTTGAGACGATTCAAATGACCGGCGACCATACTGTCAGAACTGATATTACCAACTTTCATTCGACAGATAAAACCACGTCTTGAACCCATACACAATCGCATAGAAGCTAAAAAATTAATTACTCAATTACCGACATCTATGTATATATTAATTTTAAAAAAAAATTTAACTTACATTGATGTCCTTCTTTTTTTACCGTTCCAGTTTTTAAATCCAATATTCGACCGGTATTTTGTGGTTCTTGCGTTGATAATTGCTCACGCACTTTATCCCTGTCATCAGGATGAATATTATCGAAAAAACACGAACCATACCAATCATTCTGGGAATGATTAAGTACTGGTGTTACCGAATCCGATACGTAGATTATTCGGCCAGTATCACAGGAAACGACGAAAAGAAAACCATCGGCAGCTTCAAGAATCAAATGTTTTAATTCTTGATCTGTGAGAAATGATGGTTTATATGTTCCATCAGCACTCGTATTACCTGTTCCTGGAAAAAATGAAAAACATCAATTTATTAAGAAATAATGTAAAGTTACTGTCTATTTTGAGACGAATGTATGTTCAATTGAGATTATCACTTAATATTGGCCATTAATTTCATCTCATTTACATATAAAATCCTTAAGTAGGTAATTCTCTCAAAACTACCATTTGTGGCTTACATTCTCCCAGACTCCTTAATTAATTTAAACGTAAAGCTTTTATTCGTTCTCTATCTAAAACAAATATTGATCAGAATATATCATAAATATATTCTAAACTGTAACATAATGTTTTTATTAACTCGAAACAATTGAACATTAATGGTAATTGAAATAAAACATTTTTTTCTTCTCTGTTCTCATACTTTAAAATGTGGGATTTTATATGAATATGGTCACGAATAAATTTTGTTTCTTGCATACTAATAACATGAAGTTTTAATACAAAAAATACAAAGTTTTTTTTTAAGATTTAATGTTACCTATTGCAGTGTGTCTTTCATATTTCATAAAAAAATAAAAAAAATATATAAAATAAACAAATAAAAATACATTTAATAAGGAGATTTATAAGACCGACACAGCATGAAATTATTTTCGTATCTTATACAACATATGAATGAGAGCAGAGCAGAGTCGTATTGTTTATGAAAACAAAAAAGTATTTTAAATATTTGCAAACTGCAATCACGGAAAATAATGCACATATTTGTTAATGTCAAAACTTACTAGGTCCATTATAACGTAACCAATCTTAACAATTTATCTACTTTATATTTAAAAAGTTCGAAAAAATAAAAATTTTAAAGAATAGAAAAGCAAGCGCATCACATTCGTAACAATTTTTTGGAATAGTTAGATTTGAAAAAAAAAACATATCTGTGCCCATCATAAAAACGGCTACATAGTTTAGGGTGTGTAAGAAAAAGTTTAGATATATACAATCTATATATCTACATACTTATGTACATATTATACATATATGTGTGTATAATATAAATATATTTTATACGAAAGAAAATAAATAAAAATCAGTTAACTCTAACAATACAATGTCGTAAGCATAAAACTGTATTTACCGGATACCGAAAAATGCCTGATTGGAATAAATAATTAGAAATTATTGTGTGCGTTACACGAAATATTTTGATTTAATTTAATGTCACTGTCGGGTCCGTCCAAGATTTATGTTAGTAGATATTTTAGGCTTACGAGGAAAATATTTATCGATATTAATTCTGAAAATAAACGTTGTAGATTACAGAACACCTTATAAGTGAACGGTTATTTTTTTTGTTTTTATTCAACTAACATTTTGTACACAGAGACAGAGTAAAAAATTACCACCAATTGCTATGTTGTATGTATATAAATATTCTCAGTATATAGTCTTGGGTTGTATAAAATATTCAATTTCGGAATAAATTTTTAAAAATAATTAAGATACTGTTTGTCTGTATTTTCTGGATATCTAAACTAAATCTTTATCTAAAAAGCACTAAGAACAAATGGATCAATTAAATCACCCTATGAAAATTCTGTGCATCTAAGCAGTTGAACAAAATAAAAATCTTCTTCGCCACTTTTGGAGATAATAGCTGGTACATTGATTTGTTAGCACTTTTCAAGAAATATGGAAAACTAAACCAAAATTCCATTTTAACATCGTTTTAACCGAATGTTCGGAAAAAAACCACCTTCATAAGAAAAAACCGGAAAATTCTAAAGGATTCCATTAATAGTTAAATCTGTCCAATATAAATAAATTTTAGTCGATCGATTGTCTTAAATGGGGTCAGGAAGTTAAAATTAGATGGCTAATTGATTTGATCGATTAAAATTAAACTATTGGATATGTCAGTCAATACCTACATGTGTCTTATTATGGAAAATTTCCACATACAAAAAAAAACTTTTTCTTAACAGTACATACTATGAAATGAAATAATCAAACACAAATAATGTGGGTTATCTGTGTAGTCTGTAGCATGTATGATTAAATTTAAAATTGGCACATGTTATTTGGAAGTTAAGGAAATAAATAAATTATTATTGAAACTTTTGCAACAATAAATTATTGAAACTGCCTCAGAAAATTAAAACGAACTTAGCTTATATTCTTTGTCTATATACACATTTAACTAATAAGAAAATTTATGAGAGTTTTAATTACTTCTTAATTTCTCTATTACATAATATGATTATCATATCATAAATCTAAAGTTATATTTAAACGTACATTATATACATTCTATTGTACCAACACATACAAACATAATTATAATTACTATAAAGTTCGCACAAACTTAAGAAAATATAACATTTAGCATACTATAAACAACTCATTAAAACTTAATATGCTTTTCATATAAAATAATTAACCAGAACATTTGAAGTTATTTTGCAATATCCTAATAGGTTTTGTATATACAATACCTACCATCTCTCCATATTGTGTTATCTTTCATATGCGGTGCTTGTTTTCACTGGGGATTACCTCCATCGGTATAATAATCACCAAAAACTTAGTTTAGTGTTAAATGTACTTATCACCGTTGTATGATAGTGCTGCTAGGCAATATGGTTGACAAAGTTCTGGGTAAAATAGGTACATTTACTAGTAGATAGGTACATATATATAATAAGTATGTACTCGCATAGATGACTTTTCCTTAGGGTTTTCTATCTTATTTTATATAAATCTTGTAGCTTGCCGTGAAGTCATTATGAAGATTTGTTGTACGATTTTCGGTAACTATAAATAGGAACAAATATACAGCAACTCCTTTATATGTCTAGAAGGAGTCCGTAATTTTTAATGTGACTTAATGGTTTATTCCGAGGTACACTATATAATCACATAGAATATCTGTCAACTTAGCATTTTCAGTGAACTTTATATTTGTAGCAGTAATGAACATATTAGGATCGTAATATATCTCAAATAAAATATTAAAAGTGAACTAAAAATTAAAAAAGTAAAAATAAAAATAATAATATGATATAATAATGGTACAATTAGTTTACTTTTTACATTTACAAATTACAGAGGAAACATAAATTGTGCATTTTATTATATTTAGACAAAAAGCTATATAGTTTATATACCTACATGTACATAGTAATGTAAATTTATTTAAAAAAAAAAATTATTGCATACATACCTATAATATGCTACGTATGTATATAAAAATCAACAACTGTTTCGGATTGCGTTTTAGCAAATTTACAAGATTTTTAATTAATGCTTAATGATTATCTTCTTTTCTCCCTTTTTTCATTTTGTTAGTTTTGTTCAGTAAACTCGTGTCACTCTATTTATATATGTGTATACATTAATTAAATACTTTACATATACTCAGTGTATATCCTACGTATAGTAAAAAAAAATTATTTTAATTGGACTAATAAAAGTATTTAATTAAAGTACACATAAACTAAGTTTACCGTCTACACGCTGTTAAATAAATGCATTATCCAATTTAAAAACACCTTTAAAGATATACTATAGGAATTACCTCCTATCTTAAAGAGGTTGCGATCAAATTGTACCTATTTTATATTATTATACATATATATAATGTTCATATGTATTAATACTTCCACACAAGACATTAAAGTTTTCATTAAATTAACTGACAAATGATAACTTCTTTTTAATTTGAATAAAATATTATACATATAGAACAAAACACGCCACCCCCTAAAGGACTTGAACTTAGAAAGAAAATGTGCACCTCCCGAACACCATGCACCATATAACTACATTATATACATACTATACATATTATGATCACAAATAGACAAAATTGAGATATTGTCTTGCTTGATAGGAAAGTGAAAAAACATTTTCCCGAAATCCATAAATTTAATCTTTAAATTAATAATCTTAACGTTTTCAATCAATTTGTGATTTGTATAGAATTTTACATGTATTTCTACACATTCGATATGAAACGACTTAAATTCTAAACAAAAAGTAAAATTTCATTTTGAAAAATTCCAAATAAATACAAAATACGTAATAAACCCAAACATCTATATATCGTCGGATTCGTACAAGCTTTAGTTTTATTTTGCGGGTAGTCTCGAGGCTAAACTACCGATATGATGTTTTGAATAAGTATTTTTATAAAAATAGCTCACCATATCCATGGATAGTTGGCCAAATATTTTTTTTCTAATAGATATTCGAAGCAGCTAACTAGAAAGAAACAGTTCTCCGAACAATATACTTCCTCATTTGACATGAATTTTTAAAACATTTTTCTTCCCGAATTTGATAAATTATCTTGAAATTAATATTATTAACGCTCATACGGATATATTGGGAAATTGGGAAAGTGTGAACAAAAAATGTTTTTTTCGGAATTCAATAAATTTGATCTTAAAATTAATAATCTTAACGTTTTCAATCAATTTGTGAAAATTTCAGTCTAAACGGGTAAAGTTAGATAGAAATTTCGGCAAAGATGCAAAATTCTATAAAATAAAAAAAATTAGGTTTTTTAACAACCTTCTCTCATAAATTATTGTTGTGATAAGTTATAATACCTTATGTATGTATACCTCTATCTCTATACACTCTATAGCCTATCTATATGCATGTATACCTAGTAAGCACACAAGTGCATCTAACTCATTTTGCTGTACCAATGTTAATTACGTGAACTAAATTATCTGATTTAACTTGCACGGCTTAAGTCTCTTACAACTTCTACAAAACATTGATACAAACAACAACACTTATTTCGTACATAAATCTGAGTTGATGTTTGTATATCTACGTATACACATAATATACCTACTACTTGTATAGAGAAGCTTTTAGGGTAAGGTAAAGTATAAACATGAAAATTACATTTTATAAAGAAGAAACAACAAAAATATTTTCTTATCATAGAGTTTCAAGTTTTATATGTTTTTTTTAAAACATAAACTAAATTTTAATGTCATTCTTGCGCGGTTTTTGTAATGTAAATGTGCGGCAATAACTATAGCTTATTAATGGTCTAGCTAAATAGTAATAATTTTCCATAGTGCATACACTTACATATATACTTATAATCTAATTTGCAACATTGTTTAATATTGTAAACAATATAAATAGTAAGTACTGTTTATTTAATTGTATGTTTTATGTGATATACGAATTTTATTGTTTTAGATCAGCCATAGCAATTTTTTTTTATTATTATTTATGATAAATGATATCAAATTTATTTTAACAACAAACAATATTAAAATCGGTTCATATTTCGGATTTAATAGTTATTTGAAATTTTTTTTTTAAATACCCATGTATGACATTTTTTTAGGTTTAAATTATTAATGGTGAAATGTACTTAAAAAAGCACACACAAATTAAAGTGAGACAAAAAAAAATATCATCATTGCATTAGATAATTTTAGTAGAGACACATTTAAATTCGGATTATTGAAATAAATATTTATACTTTTTAGTATATAAATAAGGTATGCAAATTATAGTGATGGAAAATAAAGTAGGGAATATACCAATTAAAACTCATAAACGGAACATAAATCTTAATCGACCCCTATTAAAGTTTGATCCGATGTTATTTGCAATATATAATTGAAATTTAAAGAATTCTTAATTTACAGTACCAACAGCAAAATGTATGCGGAAGTATTTAGTATGGGGGATTCTTGAGCGTATTATAATTTTGAAGCAACAACAAAATATTTTGTAATAACATGCAAAATAGAGTTTTATTGTAAAATATGAGAGTAAGAATTAAAAAATGTTACATATAAAACAGATAAATTTCTATATTAACTTAAACAACTTTATATGTACCTTATATTCTTTTTTGAACTTTTTAAATTTAAAGCTTCCCTTCCGATACATACGTGTACCTATACCTAATTAATTAGATTGATCCAGAATACTTGAAAACACCTGGCTTCCCATATATTCGAAATATTACGTACATACTTACTCTTTGAAAAAAATCTTAAAAGAAAATATCAAGTTAGCTAAAATAGTATATACGTACAAGTGCATACATTCATATATTAAAAATAAAATTCTATTCGATAACCCTCCGCACTTGAATCAATTTCATTGATCATTTTTTTTTATTTAAATTTTTATTATTAATGAAAGATAGATAAAATCACCCTTTATTACGCCATTAAGATTGTGTTGCATTTAATAAATGCTCCCAGTCTGGTAGTAAATAAATAACATTGCTTCACATTATCATACTCATAATTCTTATTTAAATACAGAAAAAAAGTTCCATTTATAATTCCAAACAGAGCGGCATAGATAACATTTTTTTTTAAAGTTACGTAATTTGTGTACTTTGGCCGTGTATATATGTATATACATGTATAACTGT
>JANSTT010019963.1:0-10410 GCA_026745375.1 Platyura marginata | reverse complement strand
AAAAAACGGTCAAGATGTTCGGTGCCTCACCAATTTTTTTTTCGGTTTCCTGTATAAAAATGACGTAAGTTTTTTTTTAAAAATATTCTCATGTTGATGGGATAAATAATTCTCACGCTTCGCCACTGTACGGTAGGCCGTGAAAAAACCATTGAGGTGCAATTTGCCGCCTCATTTACGTCTTTACAGGCTGATTTGAAGCCATGCTGACTTCAAAATCTATTTTATTTGACTTTAAATAATTTAGTTTTAAATAAAAAAGGAAGGTTTGATAAAGTGCATAAATAAAAGAAATTGGATACTGTAAGCAATTGCAATAAAAACAACAATTTAAAGTGACATTTACTTTTATTTATGAAATATACAAATAAAAATCCTTTCCTTTCAGTTCAATAGTACACAAAAGCTTTTTTTTTTAAATTCACCTCGGTTAATACGGAAACTCGGAAAATCGAGGTTCTACTGTATTGATAACGTTAAGATTGTTAATTTTAAGATCACATTTTAAGTATTTGTGAATTTGTTGTTGTCATCATAGTTAGAAATTAATAAAACAAAAAAATCATCCTATTCGTATGACCATTCTATAAGTAGGAAAGACAAAGACCTTCCCTCCGTCCATTTCTACTAAATAGGAATTTTACTGTAGTCACTTTCTCAAGAAACTGACCAGTAACTGAGTAACAGATGATGGATGTAATTATAAGAAGAAAAAAATTATAATTTAGATTTTGTATTTTTGGCATTGAATACCACTTCTCTTCGAAATATATTTAAATTTCTACCTATGTATAACAGTAAAGCATAGAGATCAAATATACCTACGTACAACATTCATGTGAAAGTTTTCCTACTTATTAATTAATACAATTTTTGACTAAGAAAAAACTAATTATAATAATTAGGAAAAATATAATTCAAAATACATAGAATAGCAAACAATCAATGTCAACAACTTAAAAATAGTAATGTGTGGTTAAATAATTCTCACAAAAAATAAAAAAAATTTTATTACTGACATTATCAATACTTCATATAGAATTTAATCTTATTTTCAAGGCTTAACTTGCTTATGGATTTGCATGCATGTTTCGTGCTTATTACGTTAAATATTAATATCTAATGTGTACAACCAAATATAATATTTTAAAAAATTATTGGGTTTCAAATAAAAATCATCAGAAGTATTTTAAATCGAACGACATATCGTACATAATAAAAAAAATTGATGGATTACTATAAAAAATGAGCTTAAGTATTTAAAAAATGAAAATTCGTAAAAATTGAGAGAAAAAGAGAAGTATATCCATAAAAAGTATTTAGAAGAAATATATCTAAGCATTTTAACAAATTTCCATTCTTTCATCAATCATCATTCAATTCTTTACTCCAATAAAATTTCCCGCTCAATTAATGAATAAGCGCTAAAAACAAAATTTAATTTTTTTTAATGGAGGCGCCTTTAATTTGTAGTTATATATTTCGCCATAATGTAGACTTAGCAAAAAATATATACTTATTTAAATTTCATAGAAATCAATTTTCTTTATTGTTATTCATACATCATTTGGATAAATAAAATACATAAATTGTTATTAAAATTAGTTTTTTTTATTTCACTTTTTATTAAAAACTTACCTAAATATCGATGAACTATTGTGAATGTACATTTTCGGGCATTGAACGTAGTTTCAATATGTAGCTTTTGTACGTATTTATTTTTACGTAATGAACTGTCAAACGTGCTTGTGCAGTAGCATCAAAATAGTGTTTAATTTCGGAAATTATCTTAAAAAGTACATAAAATTGATAAAAAACTGCCTAAAAAATATGATAATACTCGGATCTTTTAAGTTGATATTTTTGTATTCAAAACTTTTTTAAGTAGAAAACACTGATGTAAAAAAAACAGTATTGGAAATACGATTTTTCTAGTCGAATGTTCAAATTTTCCGTCCCGGCCGATTATCATTTGTTGTGTTTGCAGAAATAGATTTTAATCTAAATGAAACTACGCCGAAACATACAAAATATATACCTATTTGGAAAGAGACAGAGTGTATCTTTATTCTGCACCGAATTTTATTGTTCTAAAGTAAATCGTCGATTTAAAAAAAAAAATTTAAACTTCAACATACGATAATGAATGGTCACTTTTTGCCACAAAATTTTTGTAACGGATTTTTTTCTTAAATTAGACATGAAGTTTAGTATAAACTATCAGAACATGTAGTGAAGGACATATATACATATCGAAATTATTATGTATATTAGAACGAGAAAAGGCATGTTTTACTGTCAATTGTCAAAATAAAATAAATAATTTTATTAAAAATTGCTAAAAATTGTTATCCGTAATCCGTAAAACCGTAATTAGTAACGCGAAAATAAAATTCGTTTAAGTATTGAGTAGTTGAATTCGGCAACAGTATCTGATTGTTTTATATCAGGTACCCCAAATACTGTACATCTCTAGTTTAATTTCGGGAATTATCTTAAAAAGTACATTAAATCGATGAAAAACTGGCCAAAAATATGATAAAAGTGTATGGCAATGGTTAATAGTTATTTATTTCATTCGACATGCGGAAATTATATAAAATGAATGGAAATATGGCAATATTGTGTTGGTGATTGAGATTGTGTAGATGCTCTTTTGACATTTTAACCTTAAATATGGTTCGACATTCACATAATTTGTTTATTATGCGTTAAATTTACTACACACATAAATAATACGCACAGATATTATTGCTAATTATTTGTACTTAGGACTTATAGAAATTTTGTGTAAATTAATTAAGATTTTAGATTTTTGCCTTAAATGGTGTTGGTATTCGTAAACCTCTAGCTACTAATAACCTACTTCGGATATTAGAGTTTTAGATTTAGAGGAACTTGATCTTTAATAGTAGCAATTCTAAAAAATTAAAAAGAATACCACAAAGAATCATCAAAGATCATCATCCGGTCAAATTATTCAGTTGGCTAGATATTCTGATAATAATTCCAAATCAATCTTGTTTTTAGAATTCATATATACTTAAAGTCTATGCAGTGCTTAGCAGTTGAATTATAAATAATGTGCAGAATATTAGTGACCAAAAAATATCTACTAAGTATGGTTGTGTTCTACTATCAACTAAGATAAATGTAACAAAAAGTACAAGAGGTGTACACTGTACAGTAATGTAATGTGGAATAGCTATGGACGCATTATGGCACCGCCACATAATCTAACCTAACCAAACCTATGATTGTGTTCTAAAGAAGAGCCCCAAAATATTCTATCTGTCGTAATTTTTTGATAAACCAAATTCAAACAGATAATATAATTGATAAAGAAGCAGAATTTCTAGAATTTCTAGTCATACGGGAATTTAAGGATCCAACTGCAACGACTGTCCGCTTGAATTATGATCTCAATCAATGCGAGCAACATTATCATCTTTTTCATAATGATAAACTGAGATAAACTAGAGATTTCTAGATAGTTCAAGTAAAATATCTTAATGGTAGAGAACTCTTTGACATAAAACACTTAAAATTAACCAAATTCACGAACCCTTTCCGCTTCAGTGTACACGTTATTTTTATGCGTAGGCCACAGTCAATGAATCCTTGTGTAATATTTAATGAATATTCTAAAATGTCATTATTTTCGTTTACACATTGTCTATCTCTAAGTACTTAATAAGTAACAATTTACCTTTCATAGTTACATACACGATACACATGCGATCAGATATTTAATACGTCTTTTTTCAGTCTATTAACACTACTCTTTGCATTATTATTGATAGTTAAAGGTTTGCCTATGGAAAAAATTAGCATTTTCATTACACGTATAGTTATTTCATCTCGTATCTAGTTGGAATACATTTATTTTGTTGTTACTTGTAGCACATACGACCCACACACATCACATTTTAATGCAGTCAATCTCAATTCTCAAGTTATTTAATTCCCTCGCGTTTTCAATATCAAATAAACGGGGAAAAAAAATCATTCATTGCAAATGTTATTTTGGTAAACAAATCGTTCGCTAGTTTGTCTACACAACACAAACTAAGTGGTCTTAATCAGATATTTATGGTTGGAAAAAAAACCCAAATCAGTCATTCGCAATCCTCTTAACAAGCGCAATTTTTTTTTGTTTTTTTTTTTTGGTGGGTTATCACAAAGTCTTTCCTATTACGATTACCACACCAGTAAATTAAAATTCTCTTTAATAAAATAGTTGCAGAGGGACTGTAATGGTGTGTGACATTTTGCAAACAAAAATGATATAAACAAATAAAAGAAAGAAAAAAAAAACAGAGCAATAAAATACGCAGTGATTTTGTTTGTGTTTCTTTTAATTTGATTAACCAACAAATATGCCTTCACCTTTAACAACAGCAACCGGCAGCGGTGGAGGTGGTGGTATTGTTGGTGGAACAATAGTGGACGAAGTACTCGGTAAGAATTTATATTTTACTTTAAGTTTTAAGTCACTTTTGTTTACAATTTTCTTAACATTTTGTTCAGTAGAAAAGATTGATGACCATACATTAATGAACTTTACTTTTTGTTATTATTTTTTAATCGATAAGTTGATAGGTACTTACTTAATTATTTTAATTAAGTACTTATTAAAGATTATTTTCTTATTAACCTAATCGGTTATTATATAAATACAGTACAACTTCCTTAATACGAGATAATCCGGGCTATAGATTTTAGTAATTTTTCTTAAATTTTTTTAGATGAAAAAATCGAGAAAAAAATTCTCCAGGTTCCATAATCTGTATCCTACAGGAACAGCGTTAAAAATAATTAAAAGTTATGACACTTATGGCGTTGATTTGGAATAGAACAAATTCTCTTTACTTAAAGACATACTTACTTAGGCTATGAATAATCTATTCGTTAATAATAATTATCAAATCATCATCATCAATGGCACTACAGTCCCGGGCGGGCCTTGGACTCCTCTAACAGGCACCTCCATGCTTGGGGGTCGCGTTCCTCTTCGGTCCTGTTACGTATGCCGGTTTCTCTTGCGTAATTTTGGTCTCCCTTGTCTTCGTACGCCACCTGGGATTGCTCTCCAACATCTTTTGACTGTGTGTTTTCTTCACCTATATTATATGGACCCCCCACCCAATGGACTTGTTGTCTTGTTGACGTTTTTGTTCACATTTAATTCAAACATTTTTTTGCAAAATGAAATGAAATAATCAAAACGAATATTTTTTTCTTTGGTTTCTTGAAGCTACCTATCCCCCTCCACTTAAATCCAAACTTCGAACAAGCCGGGTGCTAGAATAACATTCTCAAAGAACCAAACAGAAACAAGACTGAACCAGGTGACACTGGACCTTTAATTTTCATATCCATAGAGTAATTTCGGAACCGTTTTGTAGATGGTGAGTCTAAATTCTAAATGATCTACTCACAATTTGTATCTCCCTAAAACTTACATAGCTTATTAAGTAAATAAGTACGTAGATTAAATTCCATACTTAAGTCATTAAATTATTTTTAACGCATAGACTTCGCATTCATCGTACTATTAACATAACATGTCTTAATATCGCCATTTTATTACCCAGACATATACCAAAATTAAATTTTTTTGATTTTTTTTTTTTTATTAATTCGCAGATCATAAAAATTATTTATTCATCATATTTGCAAATACAATACAAAATAAGCACACCGACATTACCGACAATTAAGTGTATTTGTTGAGTGATCTGATAAGTAAGTACTTTATAAGTAATCTTTTTTACTTAACTAAGTATTACATACCTGAGCCAAGTAATCAGTTGCTATTTGCAATTTTCTTTCAAGTTTGTGTTATTTTAATTATGTATTTTTCGTTTGAATGCTAAGTAAAATTATTGATTTAAAAAAATATTTAAACACCTCCCCCCGCCCTGTAAGTATATGTAGAGGATGCAAGTTAAGTTAAATGTGAGAAATTTTATTAACCTAAGTACATAATTCTATTTTTATAATAAGCAAATCAAAGTCATGAAATTGTGTACGAGCAAAATTGATAGCATCCGTTGACATCAATGGAAACACACACAATAAAAATAAACGAAATGGATCTTGTTCAAAACTCCTAATTTCTATACTAATAATCTATCATGATCCACCCCTGATATCTAAGTATAATTAATTTAATCTTACACTTATTAACATAAAAATTCCATTGTACATAATTGATTTCTATCCAAACTTTCCGTTTTGTTCTAAGTATTAAAAGTTGTAAATATTTACATTTTTCCCTTTATTAGTTTTCTTTTTGCTGTTAATTCAGTTGTAAATAAAAATTAGTTTTTCCGTTTAACGAAAATTCGTCTTTTATTTAATTCACAACAGATCTACAACCATCTTCCCTTAACCGTAATGTCTTCTTAAGTGAATTTTCGATAAATTCAGATTTCGATCAAATTAAGGAAATATAGGAAAGCAGACACGTGATCAGAATGCCACCCTACAGAGCACAGACGATAATATTCAATGGTAAGCCAGAAAGTACGAGGCACAGGGGGAGATCAAAACTACGATGAACAGACATTGTAAAAAATGACGTAAGGACAATGCATCTGAGAAACTGGCCACAAATGGCAGAAGATCGGCTCACTTGGAAGAAAGTTATTGAGGAGACCAAAACTCACCTAGGGTTGTAGCGCTGAAAGATAAAGAAGAAGAAGAAGGAAAGCAGTGAAGTCTGATTGATAAATTTTAACAAATATACTATAATTAAAAATGTTCCTAAGCGAAGAGGTCTTGAAAATGTTATAATTCTTATACTTAATCACTACTTAGGAGTTTTTCATCTAAGTGCCTACTTTCTCGGCGTATCCAACTAATAATGGGTTAAATGAGGCACATTCGTCCTATTCAAAAAAAATCAATTCAGAATAATCTAGATACCAGAATGAGCATCTCATTATTTATATATTTTTGGCTACTTTTTTCCCTTTACTTTGCTCCGAGATATTCGTCTTCTTCTTTGGCTCCTTTAACCCCTAGTCTGGGTGGCATAGGGCTGCAGTGAAGTCACGCCATCCCTCTCTATTCATTACGAAGGCACCGATCTCATTCCAAGATTTATCACCCTTTTTATCTTCCCTGGATGGCGGTCCTTTTTCTCGGTCGCCCGGGTGTACGGTGACTCTAGGGGCAGGCGTTTCAAGGCACCAGGGAACATGTCCCATCCAGCTCCAGCATCTCTTTTTAATTTTTTTTTTGTTCAGTAGGTCTTTCTCGTGTCAGTCGCCATAATTTTACATTTCAGACAGTTCTTAGCCAGAAGATGCGTTCAGTTCTGCGTAGACATTTTTTGTTGACAAACAGCCGGACATTTTCTTGTACTCGGTTCTCGTGGTTTTGCGTTGTTTTCTAGAATATTGCAAGTGGTAACGCTATGGACCTTAATTGGTCTCTGCGAGGCGCAAGGTCGCCACTACTACTAACTAACTAGAATATTGACTACGTTTTTTTTTTATTATTTAATAACTCTAAAATGATCTTTCTGTCGTCGTCCAAAAAGAATTTAAAAAAAAAAATATTCTTAAAAATGTCAAATCACTTACGTCTCCGTCCAGTTGAGATTTTTCGCCAACAAAAGGTTTGAAAGTAAAAAACAAATTGGATTTGGTCTAATGCTGTATTAAAATACAATAAAAACAATTCATAGCGTCATAAATAACTAACTTACTTACTTACGATTAAACATTTTTTTGTATGTACTTAGTTTAGTATTAAAAATATTTCTACTTAATTAAAATAAACATAAATGAATAATTGGTATGTTGTGCATGTACCCCCGGATTTAGAAAATAATTTCTTTGTATCATTTAAGCATTCCATTAAATGTAAACAAAAACAACACCGAATTGGTAATTGTGTAATAGTGTATGTTAGTTAATAATTACTAAAGGTTCACGTTACTCCCTTACAATTTCTATTTCTATTTTTTTTATTTTTTACTCTGAACATATGGTTTTGTTTCATCTGTTGTTTCAAGTCTGTACGCTTTCTAGAAACGTCTTCAATGAGTTCTGGTACAAATCTTTGTTTTACAAACAAGGAATTTCAATTCTTATGGAATAATTTTTACGTATTTATAGATTACCGATAGAATTCTGAAAGAATATAAAGAAAGATTAAATTTAGTGTAAAATGGTGCGAAGGAGAACTACAAAACTTCTTCAGTTTGTGTGTAGATTTTATTTGTGCAATAAACGAAACCAAAATAAGGTAAACGTAATCCGCGATATATGTAACCGACTAAATGCTCACCGTTCTGGGGTAGTACATATTTTAAAAAAAGTTTGATAAATGTTATCGAAAAATAAAAAAGTTACATATTTTTGAAAATAAAAAACCTTTTAAGTATCGCGGTATACATATGTACGTTTACCTTACTTAATATTATGAGGAAGCAAAAAAGAAATTCAGATCAACAAAAACGAGCCAACGAAACGTATCTATTATACGCCCCTGTTCAGCCGCTCAGCAAAAATGGTGCGTAGGAGAACTACAAAACTTCCTAAGCCTACGGTGTGTCGTTTTTACAGGATCTATTCTTGTTTAAAGAAATATAGCCATTTTATAGTAATTTTTTATGGTAGTTCGTGAAAGATCCGGTTGGTGAATCAAAAATGGTGGCCTGCTTAGGGTGGTATAGCTCGCAGAAAAAAAAAAGTAAAATAGGAATAATTGGCTACAACTCTACAAATTACATAAAATTAATTGCAACGCCACAACGGTAGGAGGTTGTGGACCTTTTTTGAATGAAATGTTTATTTTTGTATTCTCTATAATTATGAATTAAGAATGTAATGTAAAGAGTGGCGGTGGAATGAGTATTTGTAACGTTTCCAGAAAAGGAAACACACCAAGTGCTGCAGTTGTTTCATACAAAAAAGATTGTCATGCCAATTGAGATAAAATATTAGCAGAGTTACATTAACCTTAGAACCGTGTTGTCATTTTTCTAGCAATTGTCGTGTTGTGGGGACCTCAGGACCCCAATGTATTTTGCATACAAAATACACAGGTAGCACATTAATTTACCTATTTTATAAAGACTGTGGCTACCATAACAGACATAGTAATTTCTTATTATTAAGTAAAACGAGATCCTGCCATCGTATTCTTTCGAATGAACCGGCTTAGGTATAAAAATGAAATAGAAGTTGGTTTTTTACAATCGTCAAAAATTTTTGGGGTCCTGGGTTCCCCAAACACAGCTCTAAGTTTAAACGTGGAATAGCTTTGGACCCGAAAAAAGTGGTTTCTGCTGAAACACGTACGTACTTACCTATTATACGCCCCTGTTGAGCTGATATTTTTATTATTATTATTTTCTTTTAACTCCTAAATTGTGATTTCATAAAATACAACATAAATAATAAATAATCACACTCTGGTGGCATGTAAAATATCAATTTAAAAACAAAACGTGACAACCTGATGAGCACCTATATTTGTTGTATTTACATAAATAAAAAACGCATACCCACCAAGTATGAGTAGAACGAATTGAATTCATGAGAAAACGCCATAAACAAAAAATATTTGTAGGTTAGCAAATTTCTATAGTGATATTCTAAATTCTAAACGATCAATAATAAATAATTGAATTTGAATAAATTACAGTGTATGGACACTGAACTTGGGCCGATATATATTTTTCAGAATTTTACACAAAAATGCGTCTAAACTTAGTCAATTTTTAATCGATTTGGCTCAAAATTTTGCATAATTCCGATATTTCGGTATGTTAAGACTTTCGGCAATCTCCCGTGTCGTTAAATGCCGATCGGATTCAAACAATACCATTATTTTGTCACCATCAACTGCGGTTTTCCTTCCTGAGCGTGTGACATAGCTGTAACATCAAAATTGGCAGATCGAAATTTAGCGAACCAAATTTTGGCACTGCCGTAGTTTTAAGGCATCTTCACCATACACAGCACATAACTTTTTGTGAGGTTGCGATGCATTTCTTCCTTTTCGGAAGTAATACAATAAAATATATGGACGTAAAAGTTCTTTTTCATACTCCATTTTGAAACCACCGCAAATAAACAATGTCTTACAAAATCGGGCACTTTTTTTAAAAAAAATAACCTTGAATTGTCAAGCAATCAGGTGACATAATGAATTTGCAGGTTAAAATGAAGTTAGCTACGCAATGACTTTAGCCAACCGAATATGTCATATTTGCATATCAAACAGCAATGTAGGCACACGAAGTTTTCAGTAAGATTATTGGTTTAAAAAGTATTTTCAGTAAGCCTAAGTATTGCCCCAAAATAGCTTATACCATTGTATATAAAAGCTCTATAATAGTATGGCAATGGAGCGATGAAAAAATATTGTCTGTGTAGGAATCTAGTC
>JANSTT010019962.1:0-10413 GCA_026745375.1 Platyura marginata | reverse complement strand
AATGTTAACAATCAATATATAATATGTATATGTATATAACACAATATCAGTAGCGTCTCTGAGAGGGACGTTACAAATTTGGAATTTAGCGCTAGATCTAAGATTAGATTAGATTTGAATATCTATAAAGGATATTGTGGTAAAGTTTATCGAACAACTAAAATTAATTAAATTTTTTTTTTCTGACCGGTCAAATGGTCACCACAAATTTTTTATCTTTTTCGCCATTACCTACTCATACGTTTAAATGTAGTAGGTGTGTAAAGAAAAGAACCAAATTCGTTATACGTAAGTAGAAATGAAAAAAAAACAGCCCATGAAGTCCATATTCGACCACAAATATATATATATATATATATATATATATATATAACTTTAGAATGAAAATCTTCTTTGGCCAATAAGAAACGGTTGTAATAACAATTCTGCATAATCATTGACCGACAATAAATCTATGCCAGGCATTGCTCGTTTTATTTTCACTTTCCCATTCCAGCTACCCAGAAAAACCCAGAAGAATTTCATTTTTAAATGGGATTTATGGAATGACACAAAAAAACATATTCCCATCTCATACTCTGGACAAATGTGGGTGCCGGAGGGGTGGGGGGGGTGAGGTGTGATAAAAAGTAGTATGGGCAACAGGCACCTCGAAAATGTAAAACGGCTGTGCCATTTATTTTAATGTAAGGACCTATGATGAAATTCAGGAATTGTTATAATATTGCCATTACATTGAATAATGTGCGTCGATGTGAAAGGCAAGTAAACCATTAAACTGAATTATCTCTTGAGAGATGGGTTCCATAATGTTCGGTTTTTATGCGGTGGCCAGCCGAAGTAGGTAATTTTTCTCAGATAAAATTTGGTGAAAATATTAGATTATCATATTTGTTCAATGAAAATGGCAATTGAAAAATTTTATGCTTTTTTTTTTGTCATGCAAAATATCATTTTGGCTTTTTGTCACCATCATCGTTTGTTACCTCAAGCATAATATACACAGAGTAGCAAGCAGCCCCGGAAATAGTCTTGCGATTGTGGGGTGCAGTCATTTATCATAAATTTATTTTACAGTGTGGCTGGTATGTGTTCGTTTTTATCGCACTTCTTCCTTTTTGGGCTTTTAAAATGTTCAATTTTATTCGTGGCGAAATGATAAATCGAAATGTCACTTAACTGGAAAGTTGATATTGATATCGGTTTCGATAAGAATATTTATTTTTCTGTATAGTGATATATGACAATATGGCACATTAAATTGCATTAGTATCTGACGATTACTAAATGAACGATGCATTTAAAAGGTGGGCTAAGTGGTAACAGTCAACTGTTCTTTTGGTGATAATTTATTTGGATCTTGGTTAAAGCTAAACCACAATTAACAAGAAGATGGAATTTTTATTATGTTTTTTAAACAATAATTAAGTTGTTTAACATAGAACATCTGTATAATTAGTAAATGATAGCTAATAATTTGCCAAATATTGTCTATAGATACTGGAATAGAAAAAAAATGAAGGCCATCGTTTTTCTAGTGGAATTTTAAGTCGTTATATGAATATCCGTCTGTCTGTGATCAAGATTCTAGCAACAATTGAAGCTAGATAGATGAAGCTAGTAAGATCTTTATATTTTTAAACAAATTGGATAAAACATAGGAAGCAGATGGGATGCCTAATTTTAAAATAGTAAACCATTTATTTATTCAAAATATATTTGGAATAAAGAATGAATTGACACAAATGAAGAATTAATAGACTAACAAATTCCGTTCCCTACAATTATGGCGCTGCAATCAATTTAATTTCATTTTCATGGAATTTAATCATTTATTCGAAATACGTTCGAATTGCAATAAAATAAATAATACAAATATTACTTATAAAAAATAAAGTTTTCATTAATATAATAAAAAAATTCCGCGCCCTGCCGTTATGGCGCTGTAATCAATTTTATATAATTTCCAGAGTTTTTATTTTTTGTCTTCATTTTTTCTTAAATATTTCCCTAATAATTACAATTTTTTTATCACTTTTTCATTTTTGATTTTAAGAGTTTGTTGAAATTTTCTGTTATTCTTTTATTTTGGACTTTTTATTGAGGAGTTATGGTCAAGCATCCATAGGCTATACATTAAGTAATATTTAATACAAATAAAACTTAGGAGAGTTAATATCGACAAGATCATCATGGAATGAAATTTTTTATTCAATTCAATCCAATTCAATAGGTGAAAATGATTGAGGTAAATATTGGAAAAATGTACTTGACCTTACTTGACCTTACACAAAAAAGCTTTGCCTATAAAGTGTTTACGACAACAACAAAAAATCGAATTGAAAACTATGCAGATAAAGCTCTTAAATGTTATCACATAAACTTGAATATTTTATTTTTTTATGTTTTCGTTACATTTGCATATAAGTGTTGTAAGACAAAATGTTTAATAAGAAAAAAAAAAGAAAATATCAATTTCGTCCGTTTATCTAAAAGATATTGTTGAATGAAAATACGAAAATTTATGCTGATTCTACAACGAAACTTTCATCATATGTTCTTATGTTACTCTTGTATATATGTACGATGTCTTAATACAAACGTTGCTTAAACCAACCGTATACAATACATTGTGCTTAGCAAATGTTGAATATTAAATAATATACAATATTATGTAGATAAATGTATCGTTCAAATTTCATTTTATATTGTATATATATATTATTACATGTAATAACATTCATACATATATTCCATATCCATATGCATACATACATACAACGCAGGAGTTTCCTTCTTTGGAAAATTGTATAAATCTTTGCATATTGCAGACAGAACAGACTGTGAAATCCATAGTATGTTGGTATCATCATATATTTTATAAGGCGTACGTAGATACACTTTACTTTACTTACAATACACAAAATTGTATAAATGTGGGTGTATAGATAGTGTGGTGGGTAAGAGGGTGGAAGCTTTATATATACATATATATATACATATGTATTACGTACGGAACGGAAAAGTTTTCCCATGCGGAGCGCGAGTCAGAGAAATAATAACGTTGTGTAGCGGAAGTCTTAACATATCATATTCGTTTGGCGTTAAATTGCAGACTTGTTTATGAATGATAATTTATATATGTACGATTTTGGGTATTATATTAGTTGAATATATTGAATTTTAATGAATTTTGATGGTATATTGGTGGGGTTGTGATTTAAGTTCAATTTTATGCTCAGTCATCTACTTTTGTTATGATTGGATTTAATATAAAACAGCACACAGTCTATACAGTATACATATACATACATATGTACATCGAAATAAGCAATACCTCAATGTATGACAAATATTTTTTCACAGCACAATTGGAATTGATACATTTTTTGATTTTCTAAGAAATCTTAAAAGATTGGATTTTCAAAATTTTATTAAAATTACAACAACAAAAAAGTTACGGAACGGAACGTTACATCGAGAGTTGATGAAAATTAAAATTAAACGGACGGCGCGAAACACATAACCTCAATTTTATTCATCAATCATTTAATTGACAGTGAAATTGAAAAAAATATAATTCTTTTTGGAACAAATTGAAGAATTTATTGAAAATACTAGGAAAAACACCGAACTGCAGTGTTTTTTATTCGAGTGACAGTTTTCAATAGAACGGAATGGTACTTAGGTTGTATTGTGATTAGCAAAAAAAAAATTGAAAGAAAAAAACGTGACTGAACGTTACGTTACGTCGCATTGTGCCCGCAGCTTTAAGCACAATGCAATGACCCGTTTCGTTCCGTTTATAAACATTGAAAATGTCAACATATGCAAGTACATAGGCTTTACGGTAGGTATGTCACAATGAACGGAACGGTACTTTAAGAGTTAGCAAAAATTAAATTTGAACGGAGTGGAACGGATCACAAAACCTTAATTAGCACTAGATCGTAAATTTAAACGGAACGGTGCGTACGTACATTACATTGTGCCTATATCTTTAGTAAGATGAAATGTTAACCGACCAAATCGCTCACTTTATTATTGTTAAATTTTTAATGGTCCGCGGTAAGTTTTAATGTACCAATCTACTGATCGACTTGTTCTATCTACAACTAAAATTACATTGTTTATATCTACTTACTTTATTTTGGAAGTTATAATGGTCTTTTATTCAAAATTTTTCACAATCGAACGTTGGTTTTTTTTTAATTGAAAATATAATGCTCTTGATGATAGTGTTATCTTATTAAAGATACAATTTTAGTGTAATAATAGCCTGAATCTATGTATCTAAAGTTTTTTTTTCCCAACAAAAGAACAACAAAAATTGTATTTTCCCTACATTTTCTATATTATGCTCTCTGAAATAGCTTCGTGCAGTTCAACAATCCGTCAAGAAATATTCATTTTTAAACATTTCACTAACATAAAAGCGGAGAATTTTCCTTTGTATTAAAACAATACAAAAACACAGAAACCCACATGCCATAAATATCACAAAATTTTCTTCTGTTCTACTTGCTTCTGCCCATATAGAACAGTAAAATGTCGTATATAGAATTTCTCAAATAGCCTTTGTTCAAGAAGCTTCTATATCAAAAACTCCCCTTACCACATACTTGACCAAGCAAACATTGTAAAAGACGGACCTCTCTCTTTTCTATATAAATGTATGTTGTTCTTTCCACATCCGCTTGTTATAACATACAAAGTAGCCCACTTTCATTCACCCATCTTCCATTGGAATTGGAAGGACGAGTTATTTTACTAGAATTCACCATAATATTTTTGAACTAAACATAGTTTTAAGTTAACCTATAGACTTGTGCATAATGCCTGGTATATAGTTTGTAACTTTATAGCTTTTGGCACAGCATCATCATCATAGTTTCGGTTTGGTAGAGAAGCATAACATAAAGACGACCTTCCCCAGTGTAAGTTGACCAATGTGACCTATGGCGGTTTCTGGTTTCACCTATAAAAAGACTTATTCCATTGCCTTTGAGAAATATTATACATGCAAGATTTTACCTAACTTCGTTATTGCAAACAACTAAGTATCCGGTAAAATTGACCACCCAAGGGATGTAAATGGTTAACTCTGAAGTATTCATAAATACTGTTATAAAATAGTTATATGGCAATGGTTTTTCGGGGATGGTTTTTTTCTTCTTTTATTTAAGAAAATATTATAATAATTCACTTTTTTAATCATCCAAATCTCCAAATAACAAATAAGTTAAACTAAGAAAGAAATCTCTTAACACTTTGTTGATTAAATCGCAGCTACGGTTTTTACAACGTTTCATTGCAATGAAGTGTAATTTTGGTTTAAAAATAGTTTATATGTAACCAGGCGACATGTAAGGTTTTACGATGTAACTAACTCTAAGTTTTATGGGGTGATTATACAACGGCTTTTTAATTCATAGAAATTAAAATATTCTGATTGAAATTGTGCACTAAAAGGGACTATGACTTTTGGCCACAGAAATGTTCTTTAAATTCTCTAAAATTATTTTTTTTTACTTTTTAGAAAGAATGTCATTGCTTCTTCCGTCATTAAAAGATTTACGCTTCGTGACTGCTATGTAGTTATTCCTTTAGTATTTCTTTCGATTTATTCTTAAAAGAACCTGGTCTTTCACATGTGAAATAATGGACACGATTCTCACTTTAGTTGTCTCGTTACCAAGAATATAACCAAATGATCTTCTATGTCATTTTAAATGTGCGAACTATGCGCCTCGATAGCTCATCAATTGGATTCTTTTTTGGATAGACAATCAGAAGATTTTTCTCTTTTAGCTGCCATATTTGTTGGTATGGTTGACTTAGTCGACTTGTGTTTGGTTATTGTTTTCTGTAATAGTATTTTGTTTCGTTTTCGTGTGCAATGTACATTAAAAACACAATCAAATAATCTGACCCAATCATAAATAATATTTTTTTTTTCCTTCTTTAACATTTAATAGATGATGAAAGCCCTAACTCATTTAATAGAATCAACATTAATATGAGAATTTTATCACGGTGTCCAGAAGATTTTCTATTAAATACAATATTTTATGAGCTTTACGATATAAAATCCCCAAAATACAATTATATTCGTAACATATAACCTAAATTCCATTTATCTAGTGTTTCTATATATATTTTCAATTTTCATCGTGTCATATATTGTGTTAATAAAAATTTATTGCGCGAAAACTAACAGATAGGAAATCTCTCAATTTATATTTATTGTTCCTGTGCAATGTGTATGAACTGGTGGTGCTTAGGTGCTTTCCACCTCTGCCACGTTTTCAACGTCAGAAAGAAAAGCCGGAAAATGTACTTTTCGAATGTGTGGCTATCTTATTTCGAATTGCTTCAATTTACTCGCACGCAATAAAGATGGAACATGGAAAAGTGTATAATATATGAAATATGGGATTACATTGTGAATACAGGGTGATACATTTTTTTTTTTCTATTTATAAAGAACACGGAATATTATTTAATGACTTTTGTGGGTTTGTCTATTTTAGATTTTATACTTTATGTGAGAATATTGGAATTGTCTTTAAAATATAAATTCTACAGTCAGACTTCTAAAACTAGGTGTAGATAACTTTATTCTGATTATGGTTATTATTTTGTTCAAGTAATAAAAAGCCGAATTTTTTATTCAGCCAAATTCATATTTTCGTAGGATGAAAAAAAAAATTAAAAAATTAGAAGACATCATCGACCACCCTGTAATACAGTTGGACGCTATACGCTCATATATACAAAAGATGTATAACTTTGAACATGGGGAAAATAATAGTAAAATTGTAATTGTATAACTTTGGATGAATTGGATATTACATGAATAAAGTAGATCATAAAAAGTGTCGGCCTCGTAATATCTCTCTAAATGTTTTACGTGTTTGTGCAGACAGATTTCATCAGGCATGTCAACAACAGAATTTATGTTCATCCAGTAATAGTTCTATATTGCTTGAAACATTTATAAGTGCTATTAAATTATAGCAATCCAAGTAGTAAATATTGACAATTTCGTATAAACATTAATTATAATATATTTTCTTGTTATAATTGGCGTCCGTCTTTAATTTAATTTTTTCGCCTCTAGGTGTATTAGGCGTTAAATAACAATCCAGTCGGAATTAGTCGGAATTTTGTGTGATTTTTGCGAAAATAATAGCACTGCGAAAATCTGAAGATGCACTACGCATCAACAATTTTATCACTTTTTTGCTCAATTACGATTAATGTGGTCTGACTTTTTCTTCCATCCATTTTCACTTCTCTAACTATTGTGTCTATGGACATCAGTAAAAGTTTCTTAATGGAATGGAAATGATGGTAGAGTTCTCCTCTATTCTTTTGATCATTTGCCATTTTGAAGCAAAATGACAACCAATGATTTTAATAAAAGCTATACTTTTCATATGCTTCAGATGCTAACAAATAAAAAAAAAATTACACCCTATCGATTCAATGAACTTTTATTGGGGGGTGATTCGATTTATTTTTTATCAATACACAAAATGCACCAAATTAATTAACCATCATATTTCTGTTACACATTTATACATAATTATCGAATTCATATGCTTATATATGTAGATAGGTACACATGAACTACATATATACACGAGTATATAAAATGGATTTTTGGGGTACGTATTTAAATGTATGGTGGTCATATGTCGTTTTGCCATGCAATAAAATCCACTTGCTGAAATTGTGGTGCACCAATTATGATTTTAAAGTTACATATTAATTTCATGGAGCAATAAATTGTGTTTGGTTTAATATATTGAACATTAAATAGCAATTTAATTAAATTATAGGTAAAATGTAAAATGCTGTCTTTTGTCGTTGCAACATAGTTTTTTTTTTTTTTTTTTTTTTAATTATTTTAGTAGAGTAAAAAAAATATTCTTATACATAAATATATACAAAAAAAAATGAAATTAAACACATTTTTCATTTGGATACCATCAAAGAAACCATATCGTTCGTGATTATCAAAATTAAATCAAAAATTTGCATACATTTTTATGTTTTACATCGACATAATTTCGGTCTGAACAATTTCTTTGAAAAACATAATTTTTTTTTTCTATAATAAAAGAGAAGTTGCGTGTTTTACGTTTTGGATTAAAACTTAAACATTGTGTACATATCTACATATAGGATAGGTATATGTAGGTTTACGAACGTATTTTTAGAGCAACGGCACTGGCGGGCGTATGCAAAATATTTTATAGAACCTATTTAAAAAAAACAGTTTCTACCATTAAATAAAACTAAGATTAAAACAAATATAAAAAGAAAAAATGAATTAATTAATTTCTTTAAAAAAAACGTTTTTCTTAAAAAGTTCAAAATATTAGTTTAAGCAGTTTTTTTTTATAAACAGTTCTAGATGTATTTAAGACTTTCGATCTTTATGGGTTAAGTTTTATTACAAGATCAAGATCACATTGTTGAAGACATAGAACAGAATGAAAGTTTTGCCCCATTATTGAGTGATCCGTCTAATTTTGACTAAACAAAAAAGACTAGATCTTTGAAATATTTCAAATTTAATATAATAGATGAATAATAAAAAGAAAATGTGCAGAGAGTTTTGTCAGAATAGTCAATTGATATTGAGGATTCATTTATTCCAAAGCAAGAGCGAGAAAAAAAAATAATCAGAATTTTGAAATGGAACAAAAAATGCTGGTAAGAAATTTATTTCCGCAAGGAAATTTGTTTATCACAACGAAATTTGTTTCCTCAACAAAATTTGTTTCACAAGGAAATTTGTTTATCACAACAAAATTTGTTTCCACTACGAAATTTGTTTCCACAACGAAATTTGTTTCCGCAACAAGATTTGTTTCCTCAAGAAAATTTCTTTTCACAACAAAATTTGTTTCCACAACAAAATTTGTTTACCACCACAAAAATTGTTTCCACAACGAAATTTGTCCACGTGCTTTTTCAAAAGAAATATGAACACAATTTTGGATCGAGTGTGCCCACGTTAAAGAAATATTTATACATATGTTATATTCCCCGCAAGAACATGTTTTCAGTTTCTATCTATTTATATTGCGGTAGCGCTAACAATTATAATGACTGTGGGGTTATAGGCTAATCAAAAAATAGTAAAGAAACTTTTATAGTGCCTTCAGTGAAGCATTCAAATCTTCGACTAAGTTTGTGAATCACAGCAATGAATATTTTTTGGTTAACTTGTCCCTTAAGTTAATTATCCAAAATAATATTTATTGATCCGCATATGTACCTCTTATTGCCTTTTTCCGACATAAACCTGGTGTTCCTTAAAATGTAATACTTTGTATAAACAATAAACATACATTTTAAAATCAATAATACAAATAATTTTTAGCCATAAAAAAAGAAGCATTGTGCCAACATTAAGATGTAGGTAAACGATTTTCTCAACTAACAAAGTATTTCATGTAACAATAATACCAACAAATATAAAATACAGGCAGTCAAAATCTTCAAACCAATAATCATAAAATTCATTTTATTTACAAAATAGTCGACAGATAAATACTATGGTCAGACAGTTTATGTTTATTTCACGCAAAAGAAAAAAAAAAAAAAACAAACTCAAAGACAAAGTGGAATTTGCGGCTCTTTAGGATCACATAACAAACCTACTGCGAATCGCGTGCCACACATATGGCTTAACCGCACAGAACATGTATTAATTTCCCTATTTAATGGGATTAAGTTAAAAAATGTGGATTTAATGGAATTCAATATGTTAAATGTATTTTATTGTGAGAAAATGGAATATATCTTTAAATTTTCACAATAGCAACTCCAAAAATTAAACAAAATGATTCATATCTGAATTGTGAATAGAAAGTCTAGAATTTTCTACTGTTTTTTTATTATAGCATTTTTATGCATCAAATTAGCGAAATAACAATCAAAATATTGTTTGCACAAAAACATAAACTCAACGTTTTATGAAAAATATTGTGCACGATAATAGCTATTCATATGGAGCATACCCTACGCCATGTTATGACTACATTATTTGAAGTAATGATAATGGAAACACTAACCAAGCCCATCAGCTACCTCGATTTTCACCAAAAACAACCTGAATAAGCGATCGAACACATACGTTTTAGAGTAAACACTAGACACACACAATACACACAATCCTTTCAATTTATCTCCAATATTTTCCTCCCTGGTATCTATGTTCCGTTTCTAAATCCCGGCGCATCTATACATATACACATATACACAATTTTAGAGAGGAGTCAAAAGATATATCACTGCATTATGCACTTATTGCCCAGTTTATTGTGTGAAACTAACAATGAAGTTGCCTTTTCGATCACTACGGGAATGTTGCAATATTACCTCATCTATATA
>JANSTT010019961.1:0-10414 GCA_026745375.1 Platyura marginata | reverse complement strand
GGTTTTTTATTCTTAGCAGAGCAGTATAGGGCGCAATAATTATTACTTGAACCGGGCGCCAAAATATCTAGCTACGGTCCTGGTCCAATTGTTGAGCAACAATTGCCAGCACAACGCCTTTTGTTCGGAATTGGAATCACGTCCAATTCATCAAAGCGAATTGTTGTCTCTAAAGAATTTTCGTCAATTTTTCGCTTTCGATTAACAGATGGACCTGGTCGCTTAGGATTTTCGCCAAAATGTTTGCAATAGTAGACAGCAATCTGTCTTCTAAATTCTATCTGCGACATATTTGTTTGCTCCAAACGATGAAGCTGCCATGCGTTCTGCACGCTAAAATCAACTAGCCACGTGAAAATAGAACTCCACCACTTTTTTCCTTTATTTGCGATTCGATAAAGAGCCACATTCTCATCATTGGCATCGTCCTCCCCGCTGATGTAATCTTCGTTTTCCGGAGGTTCAACAAAAATATTGCGAACGTCATTTTGATCACATTCTTCTGCATCAATGAGTTATCTAGATTAAAAAAAACGGAACATAAAAATTAAATCCAACTTACTTTTTCATGCTGTCCAAATCACTTTTTTCACTATTTCCTTATTGTCCACCATTTTTATTAACACTTTTCTGTTCACAGCCGAAACACAAGTGAAATTATTTTTGACGCCTTAAACTAGAATAACAATAGAACACAAAACGTGTTCGAACGCGATTGTAAGTGTAACGGTTCTCTTTCTACGTGAATTCTAAGGAAGATCTAATTTGCGTTGCCATATGGCAACACGGGGACAATTCGGATTAATAACATATACAAATTCCAAATAGTGTAATATACAAAATTTATATGAAGAAAATGAAGGAAACCATCACAAAAACATGCTAAAACGACGCTGCATCATTCATTTGGGAGAATTTAATGAGAGTTCAATAATTTTAGTTCTGATTTATTAAATGGATAAAGATTGTTAACATTATATACCGCGGAGAGGAAATAAACACAAATGTGAAATTTTTAAATACAGGGCGAAACTAAAACGCTTTGAACTTCTTGACTGCTTTTATATATAATTATTTTATATCATACAAAATTACTATGATCACCCTGTCACGCAGCTCTTTTATCCCTTATCTAAATTATATTATTCAATCATGGCAATATCATGCTGAAAATACACTGTATCATCCATGAGGGAGAATATAACGAGAGTCCAATAATTTAGTTTTCTTTTATTGAACGGTAAAAAATTGTTTACATTTTATATCGCAAGAGAAAGTAAACACAAATGTCAAAATTTTGTATACAGGCCGGAATAAAAACCCTTTCAACTGGAACGCGTTCCTTTATTCGCAATTGCGAGCATTTTGTCGTTCGTTTATTCGCAATTTCACATAAAATCGCAATCCTTCGCAGCGCAACCATCGTTCGTTTATTCATTGCGATTGCGAGTTTCATCGGCATTTTGCTCAGAGGTCAAAACTGGAGACACAATTGCGCTGCGAATGCGATATTATATATTGACATTGACATTTGTCAAATTAAAATATTGTTTTGTATATTGTACCCAAATAATTTTTTCATTTAAAATTGTTGATTTTCTTTTTTCTTTCCTTTTTTTTATCTTTCTATTATTCTTTTATTTGACTCTGGCAAAATATAGGGAAGGCCGTAGTACAATATGCTCCAAATATTTATCATTTACTCGAAAGGTAGAAAAATTGTATATGACAATAACTATAGAGAATACAAAAATGAAGATTTTATTCTTAGACCAAAAAGTTCTACGACATACCATTATGGCCCTGCAATCAATTTTATGTAATTTATAGGGTTTGTAATCATTTTCTCAATGACATATTACAGACAGACTGACAGACATATGACATATGACAGAAAATCGCAATCGTAATCGCAATAGACTGTTCGTAAATTACAAGTATTAAACATTCGCAACTGACATAATTCATCGCAATTGTGGTCACGTGACGTTCGTAATCCTTCGCAATGACATCGTAATCACAATTCGCAATTGCGAATAAACGAACGCGTTGCTGATGAAGCCTCAACACCTATGGTCGTCTCGTTTTCGGGCGGGACGAAAAATATTAAAATTCGATGCAAAAATTGTACTTTTTATACTGTGTTTTATATGAAATGTATGCTATTAATACATCAATGGTTCGAAAATAAACTATTTTCTCGGGCACCCACGAATCTCAAAAGTATAAAAAGATAGAATAGATGAAAGTTTCTTTTTAAAGAAAACATTTCAATTGTTTGTGCATTGAAGTATGTTTTATGAATGCTTTATTTGTAGAGCTTTCCATATTAAAAAAAATATATTTGTGGTGTAGTATGTATAATTGTGTATTGTTGTAATCAAAGAGAAAAGAATAATAGGAGCATTATAAGAGGTAATTGCAAAAAAAAGTACGAATCAGCAAGACATATAATGGCCGCCGTTATTTCTCCTGGGAGAGAAGTTGTGCAGAGGCAGGACAACATTTTTATTGGGTAGGTTATATGCACAAATAGTCTTAATAATTAATACAAAATGATTCTGTGTAGCTGAAGTTACAAACATATAGTTATGCATAGAATTAAAAATATTAGAGTTTAACTAATATGTCAGTACAGTACCCTAACAAATAGTCAAAATTTGTTGATAAAAACGAAAAAAAAACAACATGAGCGCATTAATACAAAATATTTAATGAGACGCCTTTGTTATAAAAATAATCTCTGTTGACAGTTCTAAGAAAATATAAAATCGTCGGTTTACCTCTTTGCAATGCTAATATAATAGTAATAATAATAGCGAATTCTCCATCCCCCATGCTATCGACATTGTGTGGCAGATATGTGTTACAATCTCTCCTGTATATATTCTATACTCAACGGTATAGACATATACTATAGGATAGGTAATGAATTTTGGCTGTACCAATTTTTGGATTTTTTAAAAATATATACCGAAATAATAATTTCTAACTTTCAAAGATACCTTCTCCGCAGTCTGTACGTTCATATCAAACGTTCATATCAAAGAAATGTTTTTGCTTTTTGGACATGAAAGGGTAAAATATTAAAAATTTCTATATGTTTCTTCTGTTTATGTACATACATCATAGACAAACTCCTCCAAACTCCAAACTTGAAGGCGGATTTAATATTTTTTAAAAACAATTAGTTTATTTTGTTTTTTTACGTTTATTACAGATTAAATAATAAAAAAAAATTATTTTTTTTTAATTATAGTTTTTCAGAATAGAGGTGGTCCCATCTGAGCACCACTAGGCAAATATGTACGTACAATTTTGAAAAACGATTTTTTTTGTCTTGTTTAAATATAACTCCATATTGCAGGAACTGCAAGGCCACTTCATATAGTAAGGTTTTGCTTTGGTACTAGTTATAATAGGCACATCTTAATTTTGGTTCATATAGAAGAAGATAATATGTAGTTCTTGTTAATTTTTTGTTCCAGTGCATAGTTTGAATCGAGTTATTAGTTTTGTATAGTTCATATGTAGAATTTTACCATTGCCTATAGTGGTACTAATATGTAACCACCTAAAAAATAGCCAAAACAAACAGCTCTAATAGAATTAATTTAATGAATTTGTATAGATATATCTATGCAATGATATAATTTATTAAACTAAATACTAAACTATTACTTAACTTATATTTTTCTAATAATTTTAGTAAAACACTTATTTACTATAAATTTTGCAAATATAATATAAACGCAAGTCTAAATTACACTGTCTTTAAACACATTCTTGTGTAAAAAATTTGCGCTACGCTCGCATATTTAAATAAAACACAAACATGATTTAATCACAGCCATTTTCTGTATTGGCTTCTTGGAAAAAATTTACTTGTTGGAGGTTGAATTGTGAAACTACTAAGCTTGAAAGGGTTAAATTAAACTTGTTTTATAATGATCGAAAACAATTCTTTTAAATATCCTACTCCGCATTATACATAGAGTACAATAGATACAATAAATAAATTTATTTATTTTTTTTTATATCACAGCCATTTTTTGGTTTCATTTTTAACCTTAATAGCTAAAATTATATCATATAGTGACATTTTGTTTACGAAAAAATAATAAATTTTGATCGTCGATATGAAAAGGGATCATTGTGCCTTTTACAATGAGGTACATTAAATGTTTATCAACATTTTAACATTTACAATATTTATTCGTAATTACAAAATTTCTAAATTAGAGTCAAGTAAAACTAGTTCGTGTGCCTTTTACAGTTAGATACTCGTACATAATATGTTTATCAACATTTTAACATTTACTATATTTATTCGTAATTACAAAATTTTTAAATTAGAGTCAAGCAAAACTAGTACTCCATTTTTAATATTCACTAAAATGCTAAACTATGACAGACGCGTATAGACCGTTTTTGTTTTAATTTCATAATTTCTAATAAAGAAGTTTTTGAATTTTTTGCACTATCGGTAAAACAAAATGTTTTCCAAAATCTAACCCTTTAAGATCATTAGGAAAATAAAAAAAAATTGAAGTTAACTGTTTGTCATTGTTAACACTGAAATTTTTTTTACAATTTTTATAGAAATTGTCACGCGTCGCCACTGTTGGGGAGATCAACAATATCTGGAAAGCAGAATTACAGACATATTAGTTCACATTTAGAGCATTTACACACTTTAAATAAAACGTGTTCCTAACCATTTTATATCTACTGTTGGCTATTATACCAATAAGAATTATGTACTTTATTTTCTTGGCTAGTAGTTTAAGGCTTATTATATTAGAGATTACCTACTGAACAAATAAAAAGTGACATTAATAAATTTTGTAATTAATTTATAATTTTTGAATAATGAACCTTTTTTAGACCTATATGTAATTATTTATTCTATCTACATTGTATACCTACTCCTACACAGTATATGTATATGCCATCAGTCGAATTGCCTTCCAACACAAAAAAGAAAGCTTAAATTTGGAATCAAAATGCAAAATCACCATACCATATACCGAATTTTATCTAAGAAAAGGCTGAAAATAGGAAATAATATCTAATTTCTTTTTCTCTATGCATAATTTTGATTAGTATTCCTCCTTGATCTAATTTTAAAAATAAAATACTAATTTTTTTATTACTTAAATATATTTTATCGATTTTTATTTTCGTTTATCTACTAAACATTATCTTAATTTACTAGGAATTGCATTTCAAATTTAAATTACAAACTCTATATGCATATCCGTATATGACTCATCCGATTTCTGGCGAACTAGGAGTTTTTGTCTAAACCGAAATTACAGAAATTCATCTAATAAAAGTACATTAACAAGGTTATCAACGATTATATGACTCATTCAATTCTAGGAGATTCATAGGACTTTTAAGAAATTTGTAGATTTCTCCTATTGCTAACCGTTAAATTGTGTTTCGTTCGTCGATTAAATTCAGTGTCCTATATAATTGTAAAAGAGAAGCTAAAAGCCAAGTGTCTCCACTAACAAATAGATAAAGTGATTGAAAATAATTTATGTAATGAAACAATGACCTATCAAAATAAGAATTAGTATAACTATTAAAAATGGAACAAAACCCATCATTCTTAAACTTAAACACGATCTTGGAAACAATTTTCTTTTTTTCAAGATGTTGCCAGAGCACTTTTTTCCGACGACTTATTCATAAATAAATTTAATTTTTCAATTTTTATTTTTGTTACTGCAGATTTTTTGTTTGTTTTAGTAATTAATTTAAATTTTTGTTACAATTAATTTTAAAAATCAATTAATTTTAATTATTATTTGAAGACGTGTCTACGTATGATTTAGTATCCTACTTGTTGCTTGTTGTTAATAAACAGAAACACACAAAACAATAAATCAACAAAAACAGAAATTTGTTTTGAGCCATTGAAAATGAAAACCACAATAAAATTGGTAAAATGCAAGTACACCTACATAATGATTCTCCTTCCTTATGCTATTAAAAAACATATTTCGAACTTCTATATACATATTTGTTATTTGTTCAATGTTTAATGGGAGTAGGTTATTGCATATTTTTCAGAAAATATTAGTTTTATGTACCTAATGAGTGAATGTATAATTAATTCCCTTGGCATATGACTTGTGTTGTCTTAATGTATTTAAAGAGAAGCAAAATACCTTCAGAGAATTAGGAGAAAATATTTTAACAATTTAGTAGATTCTAGATTGTTTCTCAAATGTTATAAATAGGTATAGATAGTTAAAGAATATAAATAAAAAAATAAAAACAACTTATAACCCAATGTAAATGTAAATTAAATCACTATCACCTATTTTTACCCAACTGTTCCACCTTAGAACATTATTGAATGTTATTCCAATGGCAAGTTCATTGATTTATGTACGCATATTATTCCTAGTATCGGTCTAGAATCAAACACTATCCAGAAAAATAATCTAAATCTAAAAAAAAAATAGTTTCTAAATTTTTTGATGGTATTCGAACCCGAAAATTTTCACATTCTAGTTTAGAAGTCTTATACACTACTCCACTATATTTTTTTTTTTTCATGAGTAAATCCATTTGACCGAGTAAGTAATATAAAATAAACATTCGCCCTCATTTTGTTTAAATTTATGCACACAATTGTTATCGACTTGTTACTTAACATTTTCTTAAATTTATTAGAGGAAACTAAATATTTTAAAATACCTAATATAAAATAGTATTTCATTGACAAGATGATCATAACCAGCATATAAGTGGAAAAACATTGAATTGAACTAAAATTTTTGTGTGTAAATGTACGTGAATAAAGGGGAATTAGAATTATGAACTTGTAAATTGAGCCATTACGCAAACTATTTTTGATAAACATTTTACAAAATAAAATATTTAAAAATTAATTTTGCTTTTTACAAATAAAATTATTCGAAAGGCATTTTCTTAACAGATCGTAAATGACAAAAAAAAATTTTATGAATTTTACAAAAATTGTTTTACATAGTTTTCCCAAAAATACATAAAGGAAAATAGTTTTCTAACATAGTAGAAAATATTTAAATATCTTTTTCTTATGCAATACATTAATCTTAAATCTTCTTCTTTCTTTTCTTAAAATAAAATACGAATCCAAATGTTGTACCAATTTCAACATATACCTACGAGAACTTAGTGCATTTAAAATAGTATATGTGTATTTAGTAGCGTTTATAAACATTCGACGACACATGGCGCCATTTATGAGCTATTTTGGTGACAAAGATAAATTCCTTAGACTATCGCACTAATTCACGTATTAGTAAAGAAGTCACAAAATGTTTCAACATACATACATTTATACATAATATATAGGCATTGTTAAAACAAAACACTTTTTTAGTATTGTTTTTTTTTATATAACACAGCACATTTAAAAACAACTTTTTTTATATTTTCAACGAGTATTCATTTTCCATAAAACTTTCTATTCAAAATCATTTTCAACTTTTGTTTTATTTTCCCCAATTTTCCACCACAAAAAGTTAAATTGACTAGCATTGTTATGATCACGAGTTTAGTTGAGAATATTTGAATACGGCTTCAGGTGAATAGTGTAATGGTATGGTTTATCGTGCGGTCTCTCTATATATGTTCTCGTATATACATATAAATATAATTATTGTTGAACATTTTCCATATTAGTTTCCACAATCAGAGATGCTTGTTGTTGGTCATAGAGACGCGGTTGCTGTAAAACCTTGACGTCGTTTTAGTACACGTGATTTATGCAATTCACCCTTGCAACATGGCACCATTGTACCTTGATTAAGGGAAATCTGCTTACTTTCATTGTTTCCAATTAATGTACCTGGAAATAAAGGAAAAACGTTTTAAATAATCCATTTGTATCACGTTGGTTTAACATTAATATAAAGAAACACGTTGAGCTAACCTATTATGGCATGCGACATATTTAATAAAATATTTATATTCATGTTAATTATTTAATTAGCATGTTATTTTATCCGCCAAAAAGGATACGGGTTTGTGACTGACAGTAAATTTTAAAGTTGATAAATTGAAAGGATTCTGAAGCACAGGTAATGTTCTTTAAATATTGATTTTAACCTTACATTTTTTTGTATTAAAATTATATTGAGAGTAATGTTTTCGACATTTTTTAATGAAGTAAATGTAAGTATATTTGTACATTGTTATACAAAGGTTTCGAGTTTTGAAAAAAATATTTTATTTAAATTATAAACTTCAAATAAAATTTACTTCTAATAATTTTCAAACATTCATTAAAAGAGTATCATTTTTATTATTGATTTTATTACTTGAAGGTACATATATTTCCAAAAAAATGATTTTATTAAAATTGAAAGAAAAAACTTATTTCAGAAATATTAAATTTAAAATTATTGATGTGAAAAACAAACCTTATGTATTATACACTTATTATTTTTTTGAGCAGAACCAATTTTTGTTTTAATTTGCTACTTCCTAGGTTATCGACTTTTTATGTATGTAATAACATAACAGTTTTTTTGGCTTGGTCGATGAACTTTCCTTGTTTTTCTTTCTAAAAGATCTACTGCTGTTACATATTTTTGGCATATACATTACATACATATGTACATAGCGTAGAATTATAATATTGTAAAATTTAACTGTTTTAATTGGATACTAAAATTTTTTGTTTTTCTTTTAAAATTGAAAGATTTTCCTAAAATAAAAATTTTAAATTAACTAACCTACATTTGTGTATGTAGACGCTTATGTATAGGTTTTTAAAAATACATACTCTATACACATTGAATAATTTTTTATTTCTTAATTCGATATAATATAAGATAAATTAAAGAAATAAATAAAAGTAAATTATTTTGTTAATTCCACTTTCAGATAATTCCCGAATGTTACTTTTATGGTGGCAATGAACCTGTGAGTTCGTTGTATGGAAATCACATACAAGAAAATTTGATAATGTATTGACAAAAACAGACATTTCATTGTTTTTCTTTATTGATCTTTCAGTGTTTTCCATTCTTTTATTCAAGTACATTATGTAAACTGTAAACTCTTCACATCTGAAAATTTAGCGCTATTTACTTCAAGATTAGATTTTCTTATATAGTATTCTGTGAATACACTGAAAAATAATAAAAACACAAGTCACACTATTTACCATGAACTTGCTTTTCACATTATAATTAAGGTACAATTTGCATAGTTCACGGACAATTTATCATATAGTCAATTAAAGTTCAGGGTATTTCATTTTTAGACATTTTATTTTATACATATTTTTTGTTAAAGGGGTCTTCAGCAGTAACGTAGCGTGAGTTTTATGTTTGCCTATGTGATGTACCTCTGAAATTTCTACAATAATCCGTATAACTTCTTTAATTATTGAAAAATAATCTTGTTGCAAGGAGAATTTTATTTTTAATCTTTTTTGCCTTATAAATTTTTTCCGGTTTTCTAACAAAATATTGAGAAAATCATCAAATATGCAATTCAAAACTGCTTAATTATCTATAGAGAAATTCTCTTACAGAATACCCAGTTTTGAATTGCATATTTTAATGATTTTTTCGATATTTTGTTAGAAAATCGAAAATATATTATAAGACAAGATTCGAAATAAAATTTTACTTGAAGTAAGATTATCTTAGTTATAATATTAAAACAATTAATGAAGTTAGGTAGATTAAAGTAAGAATTTCAAAGGTACTTTGTATAGGCAAAAATAAAACCCACTCTACGTCACTGGTCTTCAGACAGAAATATTGTGTGAGATAAATGCGGTATTAAATAATTATTTTTGTATTTATTTCTTTAGAAAACATGATTATCTCAAAAACAGATTCTTACATTTTTAATTACATATTTATATATTTAATTGATAAATCTAATTTTTCGGAATTGACGGAACACTTACTTATGATAAAGTTATGTAGATATATATGTACTTGTACTTACATACATACAAACATATATCATTAAATTATTGTTTTCACATTTTATCTCACGAAGTTGACTTAGTCACTTTTTGATGTGATGCCAAATGGTCTTTAATGCGCTCTGAATTATTATCTGGCACAATTTTTGTGAGCGTAGTATTTCTTTTTTGTAACTAAACAAAAAAAAATTAAGTTGAAATTTTTTCTGACAGTGTACACGGTGCAGGTCTGATTTATAGTGATATAATAGATAATTGTTTATCCAAAAAAAAAAAAAATTAAGCAATAAATTTACAATTTAGTGAGTAAGGATTACAAAAATTTAAATTAAATTTTGTGCGTCTTACAAATAAAAACGACATTTTACTTCCAATTCAACGTTAAGTTAGAGATAAATTATATACGTAAATATTAAAGCTTTCTTTATCGTCATTAAACATTATACGTTGAATATGTAT
>JANSTT010019960.1:0-10414 GCA_026745375.1 Platyura marginata | reverse complement strand
TAATAGATACTTAATTTTTCAACATCTTTCTTTCGTTTTTGCTGATAATCTATCCACCCTAATCTACCGTGAGCGGTTTTGGTAAAATAGGTATATATATACAAAATGTGCGGTACGTTTAGTGTTAAATGTTATAAAAAATCCTTATAAAGAGTCTGGCAATTAACTAATTCGATTATTCTACTTTCAAGCTATAATAGGTATAGTAAAAGTATGGGAATGGGAGTTACAATTCATTTTTAATAACATTTTCAATCATATTTGAAGAGAAAATATCTTATAAGTGCTGCTGTCGTAAGTAATTATAAGTGAATTATAAGTTTAAGTTATCAGAGTGATCATAAGATCAAAATTAAAGAACATTTAAAGTACAAATTGATTACTTGGATTCCTAATAATTAATATATATGTTCACACGAAAAAAAAAAACAAGTTAAAAACATAACTTACCACGAATAAAATCTGTAACTTGACTGTCTCTCGATGACACGATGCAATTGCTCCAATTTTTGTACAACTTTTTGGATAATTTTCGTTCTCAACAAAAATCCATTGTGAAAGAAATTGTGCAATGCCTCCTTAAAACCAGTTTCATTAAGTTCACGTCCCCAGTATTTATCCTTTTTCATATAATGATCAACGTCCGCCTGATATACTTGCATACCGCATAAACGAACACCCAACGATCCCGATGTACTTGCCGCACACTTGGCTATTTGTTTCGAACGTTTTTCGGCTGATGCATCATCGCCGTGCTGTCGTGTACCCATTTTCAGATCTAATATACAAGGTTGACGAAATTGTGATGTTATATTCTCCAGCATTAAGAAATCTGAAAAGAAGTAGAAAAAAATAAATTTTAGAATGTGATTACAATTTAAGGCCGTTCTACAAGTATTGATGATTCTCCCATATATATACATATAATATATATATATATATATGTGGCCAGGTCGATCCATCTATCGTTTTTTTTAGATATGTATTGATGATATTTATGTTCCTGTTAAATGGCATTGTGATGAAACATTTTCTTTAAGTAGTCTGGGTTGACATTATTGACTTGATGGCGTATTTATGCTGATGGTGCGTCCTCAATTGCTTCGAAAATGTATTACTTAGGGTGATTATTATTAGAATGAGCAACAAAACAAAAAATGATACAATGACTAAGGTATAGAAAAAACGTAGTGTTATGCTAAACCCCAAATGATTATTAGTTTAGCTTGTTTGTTGAGAAAAGTTGCGATACTACAATTTATTAATTATAAAACAAGTACAAATTACGATACAATTTATATATATGTATATATATACTTGTATTGTATATACATTAAATAAAAAACAAACACAAAATAATTGTTAATTAAGGCTATACATTGTGGTCACTTTACAATCATCACTTAGGTCTTCTTAGGCACTTAACTTATTTTATAAAATTTGTTAAACTATGTAAAGCACATTTTAATAAAATTACACTTCAAATATTGTATGCACATAAGAAATCAAGATAATGAATTCTAGTCAATACTATCAGAATTTGGAATTTTTAATACGCGAGGGAGAATAAAAAAAAAATGGCGGAAAGAATAAGGAAAAAATATCATTAACCTAAATTTTCTTTACCCGCTATCCTCATAATTTTCCATATTAGTCCAATTTTTCGGATTTTCGATTTGTGTTTTTAATCTTAAAAAAAAATTACGTAACACTAGAGTTTTAGAGTTTCAGAGTTTTAGCACCCTAAAATTGTTGATATCTTCTTTTACAAAAACACAAAAAAAAAATTTTGTTTGTTTGTTATGTCCATTCAATTTATAATGACAGTGGTCACAATGAAATCAATTTCATCAAGGGGATAGTGATGTCAGGGAATAGTGATGTAAAACAGACTAAGCGGGGTAAAAACGAAATTCTTCTTTATTCAGCAATTTATTATGAGAACTTAAATTGGTACTATATAACGTTGGTCAAGGAACAAAATATTAGTCCAGCGGTACGGAAAAAAAATAGTAACAGAACGATAGTTTGTTCCCTTCATAATATCAGCTGCTAGTTTTAGTTGAGGAAGGTATTGAAATTCATGATGCAATGTGTTATAATCATATGCAAATTAACAGTTTTTCGGAAAACAATAAAATTGTTAAAAAAAAGTTTGTTAGTGTGTGAAAGTTCTATTAGGGGGTATTAAATTTCCGTTATTTTTATTCGATGTAGTGATTATTTAGTATAGTATTTATTTCACAATATACATAGTTAAATTATTTTATAAACTTAGTTTTGGTGCAACATTGGTCCACGTTTTTTATTACCAAGGTTGTGAGCAAAAGGACATTTTATACTAATTTTGTATGACCAGTCCTAAAATAAAAGCTTTTTTTGTATTTAGAAATTTTTTCTAAATTCATATAAGAAAAATGTGAGAAAATGTCCATTTTATAATTTTGTATGGGGGATCTTACAAGGATTAACGGTGGGTCAAAAATAGTAAACCCCATATAACACAAAAAATAAAAATTATTTTGATTCCAATGAGAACTGATAATACTTCCCATGTGCAAACAGCTAGTGTCTGCTTCTCGACTAAAATATACCTTCAGGTTCAGATAAATTTAAAGATTCAATAGAAAATTTCGTTTTGAGAAATACTGCTTAATAAATTTTGTCTGGATCTAAATTAGATTTATTAATCTAAATATATATCATTGTTATTTTCAGAGTACTTCTTTTTCTTTTTTTTTCAGCAAATTTTCTAAACCGCTTTACTAACTACTAAGGCTCTACTAACCGTTTCTGCTGTATGCATGAACACCGTAAGTAAGCAAGAGACCGGAACTGAATCAAAAACCGAAACCATTCACTATTTTTGATGAATCTTTATCGTTTCGATTCAAGTAATTAAGAAACGTCTTGCTAAATGTCCTAAACTATTTTTGGTCAACTTTAGTTCTTAGTATGTTTGTATTATTTGATATTCTAATTTTATTTATTTATTTTATTCCAAACCAAAATTAATTAAATTAAATTTCTGTTATATATCATTATGATTATTAATATACCTATGGGTATTTTTTTTAAAACTGGTTGAAACCGAACCGAAAACAATTGAATTAACCGGAAAAATAAAAATAGCAAGAATGTAAGGTAGTTCTTAGGAGAGGACGAAAAAAGTATAAAATAAAATAATGCAAGTAGGTATATAATAAGAAATAGGTCATGTTGATAATAGACTAAAATAAAATGTGCGAACTTTAACAAATAACTCCACAAACTTTTAAAAGGCACTTCGATTTTTTTTTGCACCCGTTGCACCCGTTCTTAATGTTCACAATTTGATGTGTTTAGATCTGTGAGCGGTTAATGTATAAATTTGTTGTCGTCATCACCAAAACAATGAAATATTTCAAATAAAATTTAAGAAAATAAAAACATAAAAACAAAATTAAAAAAAAAAAAAACACAAACAAAATAACTAATAAACAACCCAGACTACACGCGATTAAATCAGATACTAACATTGTTTGTTAGAGTTGTCAATTTGAGAGATACTTTTTATAATCTCCGTTGCATTTCCATTTCTATGTACTTTCATCCTGAAAAAGAGAAAATAAAAATACCAGATTAGAGAACCGTAATCCAAAATCTAAATAGATATATTTATTTTTTTCTATTAAATATGTTCATATATAAAAGCATTTTTAGAATACTTTTGATTTGTGATTATTCTATGTATTCAATTTGAAAACATATTGATGCCGTGTTTGCGATAAACTTGAACACCCTAATTGTGTAACACACCATTTTATTTATTACGAATACATATACTTAGTTAGTTTTCAAAATGAATTTCTCTATTAGTAATGTATGAAAAACAATTATATTATTTCTGTATATTTAAAAACAAAACGAAAAACAAAAAAAAAAAAAAAAAAAACAAAAATCGATTTACACCAAAAAAATTGTACCAACCGTAAGACATCATCTCGTTTCCGTTTCGATGCACTTTGTTTTCTACTAGCTGGTTCATCACGAAAACTTGGCGAATAACGTTTTTCCAATTTTGTTCCACCCATAGTTGTAGCCTGCATAACACCTGGAACAATTTTTGCAAAAACAATTTTAATAATGCATGGAAATTTTTTGTTTTTTTAAATGTCAAAATTTTTATAATTACAATCTTAGAAAAACATTTAGGTCAGCAACTTTTACCTCTGATTTAGGCAAAACTAAAAGTAATTATAATTACTAATATGATTTGTCAAGTGACACGTAATTAAAATGTTTGTTCCTCATCTTTACGTTAAATTTCTAAAGTAAGTATATGTAATTTATATGAATTTGGTACTAAATAGTATTAATAATCCAAACTATAGTAGGATGATTCAAATATTTATTTGAATTTTTTCTCTATTTTAGTACTAAGTAATACTAAGTTAGTACTTAATTTATTAAGTTTTAATTTGATCGGCCATCTTTGTGGCATCCGCATGGACGAAAATTTGTTTCTCTTCGTTCATCTTGAAAATTATTGAACCAAGTATCTATGACTATATGAAAGTACATATGTACTAAATAATTAATGCGCTAGAGATAAATAGGAAGCAGTGGACAGCCAGGTAGCCCTTAAAGCTCTGGAGTCATGCGAATTCAAATCAAAAACGGTTCTAAACTGTTTTCAAACATTACAATCCCTGAGTGCACAAAAGGGAGGTGCAACTTGTATGGGTGCAAGGGCACAGGGACATCCCGGGCAATGAGGCGGCTGATGACCTTGCAAAGGAGGGGGCTAAGTTAAATTCCGATGAAGAAAACATACCTCCTACATTTCAAAATGTCATAAAGCTACTGCACAATAGAATGTAAACCTCGCGGAACAAAGATGGCAAAGAGCCATATCATGTAGAACAACAAAAATCATGTGGAAATCATATGATTTAAAAAAGATCAAATCAATACTAAAACTGACCAGAACCCAATGTAGAATGGTAGTTAACACAATGACTGGACACTGTCTGACAAAGGAACGTGCAGATAAGATCGGTTTAATTAATGATGAGCAGTGCAGAAACTGTCAGGAACAGGATACTTAGGAATCTTGAAACTGCACACGATACTAGGTGACTGCATCATAAAGAATCTAGAAGAGGTTTCAAGCTGTAGTCTGGGTAACATTTTGAAATTCGCAACGGAGACGGACACGTTTGACATATAACTATGACTCTCTAACTCTCAACAATAGAGGTTTGACATAGGACATAAATGTTGGATAGCTATGGACCCGTAAGCGGTCTATGCTTGGTGTATATGTAAGCACCACTACCCCTAACCTAACCTAACCTAACCTAGTATGTAGTACATAACTTAATTGTGAGAATTTATTGAATTCACCAATTTGAATCCTACATATTTATAAATATAAATAGTTTTAACAATAGTTTTACTAATAAATTTTGCGATCCGTCACACGGCAAAGTGCAAAAAACTATAAGCCGAAAATATATGTTGCTGACCTTAACATTTAAAAATGTTCAATTTAAAAATAGTTTTAAAGATTTGTCTGATTTATAAAAATGTTTTTTTTCCTTACGCTTAATTAATTTCTGTATGAAAATGAAACACAATTTGATGGTGCAAATTAATTTAAATAAACTACAAAACAAAATAAATAATGTTTTTGGCAAAAAGCTACACAATGACGTCATTTTTATTGTTGATAATAGAACATAATTTCAATACAGTTTAAAACTTGTCCTATAATTACTAATTATGCCACACAAAAGAAAATCATAATGAGCTGTAACAACAAATTCTGACAGATTTCACAACATTTTAGGAATTATTTTAATGACGTCGTTTTAATATTTTTATAATTAAATTTTGTAGTAGGTAGTAGTCATTATTTTAAAAAAAAAAAAAAAATCAAATTTCTTAATAGTGTATTTATCCGTCTAATTATTTTTGAGCAGAATATTTACCGCCAAAAATGTATCACCATAATTAAATGTTAATTTCTGTGTAATTGAAGCGAATGTTTTTAACAATTTTGGCAAGTGAACTTTAGTCGAGTGGTAGCAAACTTTTTATTATTTTGAAAATATTATGTCAGATTTTATGATGAAAATGGACAATAATATCTAATACCGATATAATGTCAACAATATTTGATATACATAGGCTTAGAATCGTGGAATAGTTAGAATGATCGCCTTATTAAAAAATTATAGCAAATGGAATGGTTTAAGTTGTAGTTACTGGTATTCTGCAATACATTTCCTAAATTGAAATAAAGTTGTTTAGCAGAAAAATTTGTGTGCTAGCTGGTCTCTTATATGGAGACTGCGGCGCACTGGTTTGGATTTTTATACTCGCAAGAGAAAAACAAATAATATAAACCATTTCTGAACTACACTAAAGTCCGGTGTAGCTTTAATAGTACTCACGAGATAAAATTAAGTGAATGTAACTCAATTGGTCCTCTTCGTTCTACAATCTACTACACAGTAAAAACTGTGTATTCTGCAAGCTTAATTATCCATAGAGAAATTCTCTTGCAGAATACCCAGTTTTGAATTGCATATTTTGATGATTTTTTCGAAATTTTGTTAGAAAATCGAAAATAATTTATAAGACAAGAAAGATTGGAAATAAAGATTATCTTGAAATAAGATTATCTTAGTTATAATATTAAAACAATTAATGAAGTTAGGGGGATTAAAGTAAGAATTTCAAAGGTACTTTATATAGGCAAAAATAAAACCCACGCTACGTTACTATTTATTGCGCATAATTTGCTATGAACGAACAGAATTAGCTTATTGTTAGAGGAATGGAGAGGAGGGAGACAGCGAGATAGATAGGGGTGATATAGATATAGAGAAAGTATTGGAACTCTCCGTTAAGTACAGTGCAGAACTTTGTATGTTGGATGACACTGGTGTTAGATTGATTGGCGGTAAATGTTTGATTATTATTTAATTATCAAAATAGACGTATAGTTATTACAAATCTATTTCGATTGATTAACAAAAAATGTATTTTAATAATTTGAGAGTATGATATAAAGTTAATAATATAAAAATAGATATTATTATAATATTATGTAATGTAATTATATAAGTAATATACAAACCCCTTTTGTTTTGTTTTTGGTTTTCTGGTTATAATGGCAAAACAAGTAGGAAAAATGAAGTGACACAATTTTTATTTGGCAAATCTGTCAATGATGGATGGCCCGTAGTCATTCATTTATCCATTTTCACTTTATATTGCTTTTTTCCCCCAGAGAATGCACACACAAATGCCAATCGGTACAAATTGGTTTATTTTTATTTTGGTTTTTGATTCAATCTCCGGATAGCGGCCAGCAAAGTGTGGTCGAATCTTGAGATCCTTGACATAATATATACAAGGAAATTGATTGCATAGAAATGCACACAACTAATAATAAAATTTATAATTTGCATAACACGCCCAGACCCAGATATAACTAAAACAACCACAATCGTAACTATAATTACAAAATGTACTTGTATTGGCTTATTTATTAAAAATTCAAATGTTATTTTGTCAATTGTGATTGTTTTTTAATTAATGTTAATTTTAATGAGTCACAGTTTTAAATTTTAACAAATCAATAGTTTTTTTTTCGTTTGTATATAAATAGATATAATAATGTTAAATTTTGCATTTTCTATTACAAAATGAATAATTTGGTAATATTTTATGGTTGCAAAATTTTTAAAAAAAAAAAAACTAAAGTCGAAAAAAACAAAAACATATTTTGTGTGTAGTTATTTTAATCAGTCTTTCTATTTATTAAAACAAAACCGTCAATATTAAAAAAAATCGCATGCATTATTAATGTAAAATATGATTATCAAATTTATGTACCGACATAAATTCGATCCTTTAATATTTAACTTAAATAACAAAAATATTTTATTAGTCAATATTATAATGTATAGAAATCAGCTGACTTTATCGTCAACAAAATTCCACTACATATTCCACTAAACATTGATGCAAATTGTAAGAAAAATATGTGCTAAAAGAACTTGTTTTTATCCGGTTTACTAAATGATAATTCATCTGAATTAAATTAGCAAAATGTGAAAAATAAATATCAAACAAATGACATTGTAAAAATAACATAATAATTTCAATAATTATTATGTATAAAATTATCATAGTTCGTCTATGTATAAGTATCTAAATGTACTTATTGTAAGTATATGGAAATTAATAATTTATTGACAAATTTAAATTACACATAGGCAAATGGAGCTTTTTTTCAATAATTATTTAATGAGAATGTTTTTTTTTAATAGAAAATTAAGACAATATTAAAAATTATTTTTATTAATTATACCTTACTTATAAATATTGCATAATTAAATTCAATTAATCTGAAATGACAGCAAATTTAATTTGAGAATACCAACGAAAAGCAATTTCGTAACGGAAATGGTGCTTTTAACTCATATATGGTTTTGAAATATAGTTACACTCTTTTGTAAATCTCCTTATTCTATATGTACTAGTACTAGATATGATTTTGAACATACATAAATATGTAGTACGGCATCCAGTTTCAAAATTCAAATTTAAGATTTGATTCAGGCAATTAATTAAAAATTACTTTCTACTATCACGGATGGGATGAGAAAATGTAAGGCGATTGTTTTTAAGATGACATTTTCACTTCGACAAATGACCTATAAATGACTTACAATGATGACTTTAAGAAAAACTTTTTTGGACATTTTGTCGAGATAGGGATTTGAATTTGACTTTGTTTTTCTCCATTTTTCTAAGAGATACATATTGAATATTGAATAATATGAAAACAAAAGGTTTTATAAAATTGAATGTAGCGCCATAACGGTAAGATGTGAAACTTTTTTTGGACAAATCGTCATTTTTCGTTCTCTACAATATTTTTCATATTCATTTTTTTTTTCTATTCTGAAAATATTTTGAGTAAATGAATGATGTATTCATAAGATTTTCCTCTAAACTTGGTTGGATTTATATAGTATCTAAAAACAATAGAGGTCTTTCTCTAAGAGTGGTTAATAAATTGTCAAAATTTCAACCCTCTAGCTTTAGCCATTTAGCCGAAATTTTCATCTCTCAGACGAACAGACGGGCACGTATACGTATTTAGACTTTTTTCTGTGGTGAATATTAATAGGGAGTTACAAAACTCCGTATCAAAGTTATAAAATCTTTTGAAGCTAAATAATAAAATTGTTCTTCTTATAATTCTTATTTGACAATTTCACGTATACATATATTCTTTGAGTACGTGAAATTGTCCAATAAGTGTTCAAATAGACTACATTCTACACCTTAATTAAATAATATGAATGGTAATAAAACCATTCAAGTAATCCATCCAATTGTTAAAAGTTTCGACAAAAGTAAAATTATATGACAATTACGTACATGACGACTTTGCAAAGAAAATCTTTCTGATTGAAATCGAAAAAATTCAATTAATAGAAACCTTACAAAGGAAATCTGTTGAAGGGAAATTTATATATTTTACGAGATATTTTGGTTAAAAAAAATATACGAGAGTTTAAAAAAAAAAAAAAAAAAATAAACCAAACAAATTGTAAATTCTTTTGCTGACAAGTTTAGTCTGGTTCATTGATAATTCCATTTGTTAAATAATTGGTGAATGCATAAATAATAAAATAAAGAAAATATGTATATGTGTAACGAGACAACACTTAAAAATTGTGAAGTAGTGTGGTTCAAATATATAAAGTTGGCTTTCATCCAAAACATCTGGGGCAAATAAATTATAATCTTAAGATGATATTCTAAATTCTAAAACAATAGATGAATGACTGGTATTGTTCATGGAATAAAAATAATTTTGGAGAATTTATATTCTAAATGGTAAATGGTTTAATAAAAATTGAAGGTTAAATATGGATGTATCATTTTTTTTAAATACATAATTTACAATTAAAAATATTTTTATTGTTTTATTTTACTACATATAAATTTTTGAATTGGCAGCATTTTGAAAATTTACTTGATTGCCTGCGATTTTTTAGGTTTTTAGGTTTAAATATGAAAAAAAATTGGAAAAAAACCAATTTTAAAAATTTTAGCTGCAGGTATATAGAAACTTTTATTTTTACCAAACCAAAATATTTTTCATTAAAGCATTCGTTGACTTCAACACATTTTTTACGCTAAAATTTTCAATAAAAAAACATTTTTAAAATAAACGAGAATACATATTAACTTTTAAAAGGAAAAATGTCAGTACGAAAAAAACCATTATAAAAGATTTGGCAGTTTTGGGTTCGTTTAACATTTTGTACAGGGTGCGCCATCTAGACAGGGCCTATTGAAATGTTGAATAACTCCGCCATTTTTCAGCCGATTTTGACAA
>JANSTT010019959.1:0-10416 GCA_026745375.1 Platyura marginata | reverse complement strand
AACTTCATATCTCTTCTAGATTTTGAGCTAGAGCTCAAAATGTGCAAAAGTGGCTCTTTCGCCCCATTCTACCCTACCTTTTAATATTTTTTAAAAAACGTGGATGGGATATCTGGTTTCGGTAGGTCTAGGTTCCGCTCGCTTCCTTTCTTGATCACTGATATTAATTTCTTATATTTTAGTTTAGTTTTAATTTGTCTAAGTTTAACTTATTTTTAGTTTAGTTAGAGGTTTTAACTTATTTTTAGTGTGCACTTTTTTACAATTGCTTAAAACTAAAGCGTTTAATAAACGCGACCATTCGCTTTCAATGGTCGGTCCAGACTCCTGCTCTTCGTTGATGGCGGTTACTTCGCCCGTATACCAATTGTCAGTAGGAAATTTTAAGCGGAAGAAGAAATATTTTTAAATTATGGAAATTTGAATAGTGGATTAATTTAATTAAAATAAGTTAAAAAAAATGCGGGAAATTTAAAAAATTACAAATGTAAAGAATAATAAACTAAAAAAATGTGATGATTACGTTACAAAAAGACCATTAATGGATTACTTATTCCCTTTGGGATTATATGGATTTCATTGTGATACAGAATGGCTCTTTATACTTAATTTATTATCCTGGTCCTACAACCGATTGGTCGGTTTCGGCATCCCGCATTATGTTTCTCCAACGGGTCCTATTCACCGCTAGAAACTGCCCCAGTTTCGTATTTTAATTGTATTCTCTGGTTGTAACATCTTTCCATATATGTTAGGGCCATTCAGCATTCCTAGTTCCAAATGGGTTTGTTTTCAGCGGAAAACGGACGAAATCCCACCCGGACAAAATCGCCCCCTGAGAATTTTTTATAAGGCTATTGCCCGAATTTTTTATAAGGCTAATCTCCTCTGACAGAATTCACCTTATCCAGAAAGAATTTTGTCCCAGGGGGATTTTGTCCTCTTTAACAAAAATTATTATTATTAATATGGAAGCTGAGTAGCTTTACTTAGCAGCCTTTTTTTATTTAAAACTATAGTTACTAGTAGAAGTTGGACGCATTTTTATGAAAAACAATGTTTCTTATAGATGAAGACAAAAACGACAGATCTAGCGAAGATCTTTGGCACAATTGAAAAAACACAATTCAGTTTATGAAAAGTTATCAAACAGGCGGTAAGGCAACATTGAAGATTCAATGAATAAAATATGTAACTGAAGATCAATGGGATCAAATTACATTTGCTACATTTATTTGTTACCAAAATTGGTAATTATTTTTCAATCCAATGGTTGTTCCCTTGTCGGTTGTCGCCAATTCTATATTCTGAAATATTTCAAAACAAATTTGAATATGTCTTGTGTTTGGATTATTTCAAATATCTGTCAAATTGAATTGGACGGAATTTGTTCTATTTATTACCAATTTGTTACCAATATTTTGTAACAAATGTAACAAATTCGAAAAACAACCCTGATAACTATTAGATTGCTTTTTTGAAACAGTAATTTTTAAAAATAAAATAAAATAAATTTAATTTTTTCACTTACAAATGATGCATAGTTCTAGTTCTACTTCGGCCATTGATTTTAGTTCTAGTGGGTGTACAATGTACATGGTAGTGTGAGAGGTTTTATTGTAATTAATTTCCATTTTGGTAGGTCTTTGTAATTGTCGCGGAAATATGGTAAAAGAACAGAATATGCCAGAAATGTGTCAAAAATTATTTTACAATTTTTCATGTTAGAACTGTCGCAAATTAACTTGAAATTTACCCTTGGCATATTCATTTCAATAAAATTTAAGAGAATATAAAGACAAATATCTGGGGGTGACACCTCTCTTATGGAAAGGCCTATATAAATAAATCACTACCCTTTTTCGAATTTAATTCACTTGCGTCAAAAAAAAAACTTCTATTCTTAATCGAAACCCTTAGTAGGTGGTATGCATAATAGAATTCAATTCTAATGTCTATTGTTGTGTCTTGTTAAACGCAAAGAAGACTACGTTTAAATTCAAATTGAATAATAGTTCCATTTACTGGACGTAGGCATGTACAATTATACAATGTACGTACATAAATAGATTTCATGGCCATTCGAAAATAAGACGAAAATTCTATATGACTGTTGGCTCCACCATTAATGTGTTAATTTTATTGCATTTTCGAATAGGGTGGTGGTTTTGATGAGGTCTGTTTAAAGTTCAAATTGTTAAGATAGGGGAAGAGAGTGGTTCCGTGAAATAGTAAATGAAGAGAGTGGACCTATAATAGTAGGAGAGGGAGTAGTGAGGAAGAAAACTAGGAACAATCGAAATAAAGAACATTTTACTTAATATATTTTTGCCCTCCACGGTCTTGTCAACAAAAATATTATTTTGATTGGAACTATTGTAGAAATAAAGGATTTGTTGATAAATAACATAAGAAAATATCCATTTACTTTTGGCTATTGAATTATAAATTGTGCAACGAACTCATGAATTTCTTTAAAACACTTCCGTGACATACAAAAATAAACAAAAACCAATCTTCAAGATATTCAAATTAACGACAAAGATTTGGATATAATTACCAAGGATTCTCCGTCTGTTGTTCACTTCATCCACCCAAAATCGCCGTTTTTTCAATTTCTATTAAACAGAACAGCAGAGCAAAGCTTCTTCATCATCCAAATCTTAAATCATTTTAATTTTGTATTATGTAAATTTATTTTTATTAAAGTCCAATTTGTAATTCCATTTTTCAATTTTCCGCGTTTTGTTTAAATTATGTCGAGTAAATTAATCCTTCGGTAAAATTCCCATCATTTAAAAATAGCACTGCTTCCGCCATAAATAAATTTCAGCCGACAATTGGTCCGAGGGCGAAGTTAACGTCGTGAACAAAAAAAAAGAGGAGTCATGGTCCAAGCATCGAAGCGGATGGTCGCGTTTATTAAAACGTATTGTATTTAGTAATTGTAAGTTAAAAAGTAAAACAAAATAAAATTAAAAGGAAGAGTGCATTGTGAAGCAAACGGACTAGGCTACATCGAAACCTGACATCTCATCCACGTATTGTATTGAAAAGGTATACATATATATAATATATATAATTTAAAATATTATTTATGAGTGACGACAGAGAGCCAGGCAATCCTTACAGTCCGTATACAACAAAAGAAACTACTGCATAACATGGCGGACAAACGCTGCAGATCGCTTTCTGCATGTCGTCTCCAGACCGCACAGTCAGATCGCGTCGGGATGCTGGCAGCGGGCAGACCACTCACTGTAAACTGTGTGCCGGAACCTTTAGTGTTATTTATTTTGAAATTTTTTAATCGATATTAATACTATATATCGATGGTCATTTGAGAAAAAACCCTAACATCAATTATTTCAAAAGTGGGATATTTTACACTATCTGGCAACACTATTTTATTAAATTTCACGAAAAAATGTGGTTTTACCCGCATTTTAAACGGCCCCTATCATCTCTAAAACTTTATAGCTCTCCTGAAAAATTTGACAAATAAGGGTAAGGGTCAAATAACCATCGATATGCAACTGTAGAGATTTAAAATTAATTGACAAGCCTGTTAGGTGTAAAAATGTAAAAAAATTAATTACTTTGAGATAAAAATTGTCCATAACGATTTTAGGTCAATGCTAATCAGAATACCATTTGTACCCATAAATTTATTTAATTCCATTCGATTCAATTTCATTTTTACCTTTTTACTTAAAGGATAAAAATAATGATGCCGAATGTCTAAAAGCGTTTATTTCAGTAAGTATATTTCTTGTTCGCTAGATTGAACTAATACTTTCATTGTATTAATTACAACAAAAACAAATCTGAGACCGTCGAAATGTGTGTTATAAAACGTGCGCCTAAAAACAACAAAATATTTTCAACCTATAAACTGACTATGTAATTTGAGTCAGATGGTAATGGAAGAGGGGCCACTCAGAAAAGTCCCTAAACTGTTCCGTTAGTTGAAAGTACCTCTAACATAATTCTTGTTAATTAAAACAAATCTAATTAAATCAAATCCAATCCCAGAGCATAAAATCAACTTCATTTAATCTTGTCTGATACAATATTTTATGTCTTAAATTGATTATGCAAATTGTGATTGAATTATGCTAATGGAAGGGAAATGGAAAATGACTTTCTTATCTCGTTTTCTTAACGCGTAACAAAAGCACATTAAGAAATGAGGTGTAAGACACATTCATTATGGGTGGAAAGATGTAAAAAAGATGGATCCCATAGGAGAGAGTGTTGTTTTAAACAATCAAAGTTTTCTTCCTACTTCAAGTTTTTTTTTTGCTTCTCCTCCTCCTTCTTCTTCTCTTCTTCTTCTTTTGGGTTGGTTTTTTTTTTTTTTGTTTTTTTTTTTATTTTGAAAAGTATAACATCCAGAGCTGAAAGGTAAATGCGCATTTTATTGAGAATTATATTCAAAAATGTATCATGCGATATTGAAATATATTTATTGAAGTTTTGTATAAGAAAATCGATATGCCTGTCTATATTACGGGAAACAAGAAAAGCATTACGATGTTGAATTGTGATAAACTTTAGGGACAAAAACAAAATATTTTTCAATTACTCCTCCTGGCATTTTAACGAAATATTGATGTCTGTTTGGAAAAAGTATTTCTAAGTAGGTACACATGTATCTACTTAAAATAAATTATTTGTTTTTTTTTTATTTTTGGTATTTGGGACGAAATTTAAAAAAAAAAAATATAATAATATCAAATATTATGTAGGTACGTAGGTACATATGTGCAGGGGTGGCTCTCCCATATAGCCGACTAAGGCGGCCGCCTAGGGCGCATACATATTTAAATTTCTACATCGGATAAAGAAAAAATTACTTCTATTTACTAACACAATATTACAACAAATCTTATTATCAAGGATTTGAGGGGGACAAATTAATTTTTAATTTGTATATATTGGATTTGGGAAGAAAAGAAGAATGACATTCTAAATCAAATCTAATTTTTACGTGATTTTTTAGTTTTCGATTGTCGAAAAACTCATCAGATACGTATAATAGATAACTTTTACAGATGCAAATACAGATATGCACATACTATTATCTATAATTTCATAAGTATGTGTATGTGTAATTTCAAAAGGCTCTAGGATAAAATCCCCTTGGATAAAATCTTTCCTGATAATTTTCTTTAAAGGGGACAAAATCTCCCCTGATAATTTTCTTTCAAGCGAACAAAATCCTTACCGGACTAGAGGGGAGATTTTGTCCGGGAGAGAATTTGTCCATCTTAAAATAATTGTCATGAAGGATTTTGTCCGGGAGGGATTTTTTAAGAGGGAGATTTTGTCCGTTTACCATTTCGAAAAGTATCTGAGAGAAAAATGTATATCTAAAGGTACTGCAACACAGAACGCGATCTGACCGCGACCGTCAGCGGTCTGGATACGACACACAGAAAGCCTGCCGCAATTGCTCGGAGATTAAAACGATCACACACATTGTAAAAAAATATGTTTTTTACATAATTATCTTCGTAATAAACAGAGAACAACTATAATAACAAAAACTGAAAAAATTACATAATCTATTCTTGTAACGACCAACTAATCGTCGACCAACAAACGAAATACGCGAAAAGTTTGTCAATTTTATTACTAATGTCAAAAATTACTGGATATTTTCTCACATTATCTATCAAAATTTCATTCAATTCTACCAAAATTGCAATCACAATAACAACATTATTGACAGACCGCCGTTAGCAAAAAATATTTTGTATTTCAATACATTCGAAAATCTGACCGCGGCGGTCTCACTGTGAACGCCGGGGCAGACCGCGCTCTGTCTGCACGGCTGCATACATACTATATATGTGTATTACAACAGAACCATAACGCCTTGCCGCGCGTTTAAAAAATGACAGATCGCGGCGGGCAGACCGCGTTCTGTGTGGCAGTACCTTAAAGCTAAAGTATTGAAGAGTTTTTCAAATTCTAAAAACTCAGATAACACGTTCAATAAAGAAATTGAAATGTTTAAAACACAATGTTTCAGTTAATATTCTTTAAGTTTAAGGCGCTTCATAAAAATTTGGCCTACTGGGTTCGGCTTGGACAAAATATCTTGAGCCGCCCCTATGTATGTGTGTGTATTTCAAATATTTCTACAAGTTTTCTTTAGCATATGCAGCATATGTACCTTTTTAAGATACACTCTGCACTCTGGGCTTAACACGCCCAGTTCTCCCCTAATTCTTATTATTGCATCTTTGCTGACCAATACTGTTCAAATTTATTAATAAAATTCAAGGTAATTATAATCAATAAAGTTAATAAGTCGATTACATATATTAAGCAATGTCGATAGTTGTGTAATTATTGGTCGTTTTGATTCGTCTCGTCCAGTTTGACCGAAAGACGAAAACTAACATAAAAGTCATTATTTAGTACAGGCATCCCCGTAAGCTGTAACATATACATAATACGGTAGATATGTAGAATACAACATAATTCCGTGTGGTATGAGACTATTGTAAAACTACCGTGTTATACGAGATTTTTCGCAGTTTGGTGAAGTCGTTCTTTACAATCTTTTAAAGAATATTTTGAAATTATATTTATTTAGTTTGAAGGTCAAAGCCAAATTTAGGCCAAGCAAATTTAGGTGTAATAGATAATTTAACTAATTATTGTGATCAAACCCCTTAAACCGGTATTCTTAATCTTTAGCTTAAAATAATTTAAGAAATGTATTCTCTATTTTGTATAAATAAATAGTTTAAGACAAAATAAGGTGACAAAATGTAACATTTTACCCTATCTCTCCTCTATACCTTGTTCGATTTGCTCTAACAACAATAAAGATTTTACTCAATCAACGGTCTAGCTAACGGAATCTCAGCCAATACCATTAATACCAATATTTTTCCCATCACCCTTGTTTTTGTTCTATACAAATAACAATACAAAATCAAACAATACAAAGGAAGACGTTTTGTAGTCATCCTAAGCAGCCTTTTTACGGGTTTCTATTTCTATAGATTTTTTTCTTTTTTTTAATTTTAAATTACCATTTTTTTTAAGTACATTTGAAATGAATTGGGTGTAGATTTAAATGCCTTCCCACTCAAACTTCATACATAAACCTACAACCTACGTTAAGGGAGGTTGGATAGATATGTATATGTGTATGCATAGTGTTCTAGTGTAGGTACACACATCCCTCGATTTGCACGGTAGATACATTTCACAGAAAATATTGCAAATCAAAACCGTGTAAAATGAGACAAAGTTTGCATATAATAAAGGAGGATTGGAATGGAATTCTAAGCCGTGTAAATCGAGTCAAAGAATATAAGGAAAATACGTTCATAATAACCGTGTAAAATGAGACAAGGAATGTAGGTATGAACAAATGGAGATTGGTTCCACTGAATGTCAAGTCACAAAGTAGATTGGGCTATGATATGTAATAAAATATTATAAAATATATTTCTTATTAGAAATGCAAAATTACGTTTTCTTGTATTTACTTTTATTTACAAACTTACGTACCTCCCGTTAATAGCAAACGTCAAACGGAATTGACAGAAGAGTGCGTTATAGTTTGTGAAATGACGAAATGAGTGCATTTAATGTAGAATAATCGGTTTTGTGAAACTACAGATGGTGTATAATGACAGATTGACCACCTAATTTCGGATACGAAAGTTTGTCTGTTTGAAAAATTCGAAAATATTAGAATTTTGTAAATAATTTTAGATTTTCGGATTGTATTTCATTTATGTCGACTTAACTTTAGAGTATTATTATCGTTTTGATCGAATTGACATATTTTTGTGGACATGAAGTTTAATTAAACAAAAAATGCTTTCACTAACATTCGAAATTAATATTTTTTGTTCGAAAATACGATTTTCTTTTATAAATTAAATGCATAAAACAATCATTTTATTGTATTTATTTTACTTGCATTAAAGTTCGGACGAAAAAGTTCCTAACGCGATGTCCGCTCTGTTAGTATTAACCCTTTATATGTGAAACGGGTACGTTCATAAATACATAAAACAATTTTTTTTTATTTTATTTAAAAACCGAAAGCCGTACAAATCGAGGTATAGATGTACTCCTATATTTTATTCAGTAAATTCAAATAAGCACTCACATTTCAATTAACATTTTATTTGAATTTGTTTTTTTTTTTTTGTTATAATTTTTTTTTTATATCAGACTGACGGCTAATACGGCGCCACTCCACCTCAAAGGTCCTCCTATAACCCATACTACCCCATATCCATATATAGTACACCAAACGTGGTTAAAGCATTCGACAGAGTACATAAAAAGTATTTTTACGGAAAACAAAAATCGCTTAAAGCCTACATAATCAAAAGTAGGTAATTATTTCACATAAAATTAAAGTTTGTTAGCAAAATATGATGTTCCCCATAATGACTGCTCTTTATATCGTGTTGCGACATGGAAAAGTTTTTTCCGCACATAAAATGTATTTATCCATACCATCCATTTCATATATACGAGAGTATAAGAGGTTTTGTTTGGTACCTATACCTAAGTATGTACCTACCCATTGGTATATATAGCGGGGTAGAGGTTGTGTAGATATCGTTGCCGTCACCGCCACCGTCTTTCCGCCACAGAATATGCTAAGGTAATAGAAAAGTCAAGCACGAAAATTACTAAACAGAAATGTTATTTTCATTTTCACGTTATTAGAAGTTTCATAAGTAAAACGTCTCAAGTTCATATAACAAATTTACGCCATTACTTAGAACTAATGTTGCTACCCTTAACGAAAATGATGCAATTTATCATGCGCAAAATGGGAAAAACATAAACTTCTGGTATAACGAAATGGCTGTGATTAAATTGTTGTTTATTGTAAGTTGAATTTGGAGCAGAGAAACTCCATAAAAAGTCTTATGATGCGGGTTGTATTAGCACGAATAATTGTATTTGTAAAACGACCATTAATGTCATTTGTATTGTACGTATTGTACGTATACGTACGATATAAGAAGACCAGGACATTTTTTTTTGTTTTTTTTGTTTTTTTTTTGGGGATGTTTTAATCGAGAGGATTATTGACGAAAAATGTGGTATATATAAATGAGGACAATCCCTTTGCTCAGGTTAATAGTTCTGTCCTGCTGTTGGTATTCAACAGGACATAATGCGTAAATATAGTTTGTTCTGGTGTATATTTTATTTTGCTTGAGATGTTGCAATTAATTGTCGTTGTAGGGTATAATGGTTAAGGACGAACTACATGGATACATAACATAAATTAAATTTTATGGGAAATGGGCCATGAGAAAGTTTATCAATGCTTCGAAATCGACCTTGAAGAATTATTCATATTATTTATATTAAAGTCATCTTTGGTGGATGGTTGTTAGACTCGATAATTTCTACAGGTTTTATAAATTGTCCAACAACAGTATATTAAGATTTTCATCCTTGTGAATTTCTTGTTTGAGTGTTTGATGTGTTACTTCAATTTTGACCTCTTCTACATTGCCATTTTTGACTCTTTTTTAACGAAGCGGTGCAAAATTCCGGTAAGATGTAATTGCAAACGAATCTTACATTTTTGTATCCTTTTTTTGAGCTTACATATATTGTGGTACAACCGACTGTGTATAACTATTAGAACCCAGAACCATACATATGGGAAAACATTTATACATATTTAATTCATTTCGTATATCAAAATGCGAAGTATCTTGTCAAGTAAATACTAAATTTTTATTTGATTTAGTATAAAATATACATCTCTAACCTTTTTTTTCGTTTTTCGTTAACCTATGTCGTATATATAAAAATACGTATATCTTCTTGGTAGAGAAAAACAACTTAAATCAAAAGGAAACATCTAAAATTTCCTTCTTTTTTTTTTGAAATACTTTTTTTCCAAATGACTTAAGCGTTTAGCGGGCCTCATATATCATCACCTACAGCTGGATACCAGATATAAAACAGAACACGAAAACATATAAAATGTAAATTTAAAGGACGTGGTTGTTTTACAAAGGATGCACAGCATGGGTTTATATAAAATTTATGCGATTCCAGAGAAATATTCAAACAGACAGAAAATTTTCTCATATAAAGTAAGACGAAGGATATATTATCGGAGTTGATAGATATGCGTTTTGACCTCCTTCAAATGAATTAAAGTGAAAGGAAAGGAAAGCAATCGGAAGGAAATATACGGTGACGTTATTAATTTCGATAGAAAAAAAAGAAAAGTTTTAGTTGGTTGCTATATTTTTTATATGCGTATTAACTTTGAATCGAGAGTCTAAGAAATATTTTAAAAATTGATATAAGGAAAGCTCAATTTACAATGCGGCGAGACCTCGTCGCGAGATCTCGCACTAGTCTCGTCGAAACTGTCAAACTGTGTTC
>JANSTT010019958.1:0-10417 GCA_026745375.1 Platyura marginata | reverse complement strand
CTACACCCCTATAATTCGAAACCTCGCTTCTAGAACCTGATTTAAAGATTGGTGTTACGTACGATGTTTTCCAACGGAACGATTAAAACTTATGGTGATAAATTATTAAGAGCGCTTTGAAGAGAAATTGAGAGTGAATACCAAAATTAGCCATTATCTTATATGCGCTCTTATTTTTGTGTGTTAAGGTCGATCTTAATGCAGAATAGCCCTGTTAATGGCATATTTGTTGGCATATTTGTTGAACTTCATAATCGCAAAAATGTCAAATACAGCATATCAGAGTTACACGATCGATATATTACCATAAAAGATTTCAAGAAATAAAATAGAATTTTTGATTTTGGAAATTGTGTTCTATTTTTTCTAAAAATTTATATTAATAAAGATTGTGTACGACTGTATATTAAACATTTAACTGCTACATATATTTGATGATTTTAAATTGAATTATTAATTGTTTTTCTAATTACCTACGCCCAATTAATTATTTTAAATTTAAAACATATACTGAAACATTTGAATTCAGTCTGTGCATAATGAGTAATGACCCAGATTTGTATAAAATGAAATTAATTACGAACGAAAAAAAAAAAAAACACATTTTGCCTTATTATGCAAAAATGGAAATTTAATCTATTCTGATACGATGGTGAAATTATGTAAGTACATACCAACGTATAGAATACTTAATATAGTATTTTTTTTTATAAATACTGGCTATGTCTACTTATCCCAACTCAACTACTACTTCCATTTATTATGTATATTTATCAAAACCAATTTCTTACGTCTATTGGTCCAGATACAAAAATATAATTTTGATTATTCATCGTAAAATATAAATTCTACATTGATATGTTTTCGTACCTATCTACTTATATACTTATATAAATAAAAAATTTATATTCTAAATCCATCGTCAATGGCTTAAGGCTTTTCAAAGATAAATCCCTAAATATCTCCTGTCATTTTCATTTCATTTCATCTAACCATTCAATATTATACAATAAGTAAATCATATTCAATTCAATTTTTTATTTGAGTTTAATTCTAGAGACACATCCATACATTTGATAGGTAGGTAGCATTTCGTGAACTTTGTCTGACTATTGTTCTCTAATATATTGTAGTCTAACTTCTAATTTATATCGATGTTGTTACTATATAGAGGATCTTTAATTATTATGTATTATATTTAACCCTTTCGACCTTTCGAGATTTTAGTTATGTTATGTATGTATGTATGTATGTATATGTGGATAGATATTTCGTAAAAGACTCATGTATCATACATTAGAGTGGTTCATTTTTTAAATTTTAATTTTATCAAATTCTAAGAAGGCACATTTTTTCCCCTTTTTTATCACGAAAAACATTTGTTCTACGACTTTTTGATTTTTGTCAATTTCTTTGAGAAATTCTAAAAAAACACACACTTCTTTGCATAAGTTTAGGGACCTTGTGGCAGTTGAAGTTGAAGATGGACAAAAATCGAAAAGTCGTAGAAGAAAATGTTAAAAAATGGACCTTCTTAGAATTTTAGGAAATAAACATTTTAAAACGAACTCAGGATGGATGATCTCGGAAAAAGTGAAATATCTTGGTAACGGTCCACCCTATTAATAAGTTTGTATGAACCATTTTAATGTAGTTTTTTCAGATCTATAACATTTTTTTTTATTAAATTTTTCTCTAAAATGTAAAATAAAGACGAGACTACTTTATATGAAAAAAATAAAAATTGCATAAACTAAGGTGCTCTTGAGGCAGATGGAGACGACTGAAAATCAAAAAGTCGTAGAACAAATCTTTTTTGCCATAAAAAAAGACAAAAAAATGTGCCCCCAATTTCGAAATCCTTAAAAAAAAATCCCATACATCGAGTGAACCACCCTAATGTACATACATTATACATACCATGACATTATATCAGATCGGTCCTTTTTTAAAAAAAAAATTGATCATGTCAAATTATAAGTGAAAGGTCAAAGCACACAATTCTTTGTATGTAGGGCAGTAGTTTCCAACGTGTGCGTCGCAGAATATTGCAAAAGCTTTTATTACTATATCTAGGGGCTGGATAAAAATCTTAAATTATCACTAGCCAAAGGAAAAATCTAAAATATGGCACAAATAATCAGAAACGTATATATGTCCAATAAAACAAAAGATTTGCAGGGCAATCTTGCTACATTCTCGAAGTTATATTTGAAATCCTTTAAATTTTCTTGTGCTGTTTAATACTTTTTTTCGCTACGGTCAGGAATAAAGCGTGGAATTATTCATGCAATCATCATGAGACTATTTTATTTTAAAATAATCTATGGTTCTATGGTCATTTTGAACAATGAAACCGAAATAAAATCTTGACCGTATTTTGGCGGTTTTTTAAAAAGTGACACAATTTTGAAGTTTCTTATTTTGAAAGATGTGATTCTGAAATTTAGTATTTTTTATATAATTTTGAATGTGCCAAGATTAACTTTTTCGAAAAGCAAGTCGAAATAGTTTTGGAACCACTGATGTAGAGTATTTTTTTTATGTCTACTCCTATTCAGTTGCTAAAATCTAATTAGTCTTGAATGGACACAAAGTGGTACTATTGTATATATTATGTTTTAATTATTAAATTAGTCGTAAAGTCTCCCCTTTTAATGGTGCTACTGTGCTTTGTGGCCTTTCGCTAACCTTAACATGTGAAAATGTGATTAGATCACCCATGGGATGATAATTTCGCCAAAATGATTTATTCAAAACAACATCAACATTATTGGAATTGAGTCTATATATATATTAGGAAAGTTATCTCAATTCACAGTGACGTCTGCAAAATTAGAACAAAACATGAGGGTAAAAACACAAATTTTACAATTTTTTGATCGATATTTTATTTCTTTACCAATTGTTCATTATATCATGAAATATATATTTTTTTATTTAGTTAAATATGTATTTGAATGTGTTTCTAGAATAAAAATTAAAAAGATTATTAAAATTATATAAGTAAGTATGTATGTGTGGTAACATATATTCCCGCCAGAAGAAGAAGAATCAAGACAACATATATTTTTAAAAGTTTTTATTTTATTACTTTGTAGATACAGTACAGATTCGATAATTACACTGATATAAAACAAGGCCATATGCAATTTGTGAGGTTAGCGTAATTAACACCTCTCAAATGAAACATAAATATGTAGGTATAGATTATCGAAATATAATAACTTTATTTGTTACTAATATTTTTGCTTCCAGTAGCACGATTGAACTGATAAAACGTGTAAAAATTAAACAAAAACACATAAAGCACAAAAATAATTATAATTTTCCTAGAAATATCTAATAAAATACTCGTGTGCAGTGATCGAGTCTATTTTACCTCATCCAATTATATATAGAGGTGTGCAATTACAGGGTAGTGCAATTACCGAGTCTGCACTGTACAGATATTGTCCGCCATTAAGTCCGATACGACAGTTAAAATTTGTTAATACATAATATTTAATATCAATGTACTTTATATTGAGTGAACACACAGAGTGCATTTAATAGTATTATACATACTCGTATTTCGATGACATTCCACTCCATGAATTGTTTAAAATATTTCCTATAATTTTTTTAATTAAATTTCTAATGTATTTTTTTTTTAAATATCCTTTTACAGATATTCAGTCCCTATGGGTGACTACATGGTGCGGTTCAGAACTTCAACGTAAAAACAGGCAAATTACTGCTGATTCGTGGCCACAAAAACAGCAAAAACCCTCTGCATCACAGAGTAGTCACCATTTAATTGAAACACCAACAGAGGGTAACGTATTTTAAGTATTTTGTTGTTGTTTCTATATACATGATTGTAATATTACCAACAATACATATACAAATACATTACATGTGTATTATTATGCTGAATGGTTTACCAAAAATACGCACGGAAAAGTGGTTTCCACTCAATTATGGAAATATTATTCATTAATATTTTAAATAAACGATCTCCAAACTCCATTGCTGTTTTTCAGGTGGTGGTACAAAGTATAATTCCGTTTTTGTTTTGTTTTTTGTTTTTTCATTTGAAGTACCTATATAGGGTGATTCAAAGAAAATATATATCGATGCTTTTTATACAATACCCGCTAACTACTCATATTTACCGATTTTTTTATTATTGCATAAAATTGATGTTTATGCAACCCTGCACCTATGGTAAAAATATCACAAAAAGTTTTATCTAAAAATTTCGTTTTTTTTACATTTTTTGACGAAATTTTAGTTTTTACTGTCTCCTGAAAAGAACATAAAAATGAGTTAGCGGGTATTGTATAAAAGCCCTCGATATAGCGTGGTTCTTTTGACGTATAAAATCGTTCTATACAGGAGTGTCCAATTTTTTACTTTAATGACATTTGGTGTAATTTCTAACTAAAAAAAAAAACGGCTAAGAATCATACACCCCTGTAGAGCGATTTTATGTTTCTAACCTTTTTCAGTTAAGTACATTTATATATTTTATGAATCACTCTGTATTACCTACATGATAAAATTTTCAAATCACCATTCTAAAAGTTTACTCAATTTAACACTCTCGTGGTTTTTTATAACATCATCATCATCATCATCATCACCTACATATACATACAATACACATAACTACATATATACGACAAATACATTCTAACACGATTATTGTATGGTTTTTTAAAAAGTATTGATTTTAAGACATCCACTCCCAAGGGCCATCCAGTAAAGTGTACCATTCCAAACTTCTTTAAGAAAATCATCTAAATCATTTTTTTTTTCCTCTCTATTATTGGGAGTTTCTGTTTTTATTCTTTACTATTGTGGCGTTTTTCTTTGTAATAAATAACGTACAATAACATTACGTGTGTAATAGAATCCTTTTGTGCTGTTTTTAATATTAGTTTTAAAGGAATTTGTTCAAAATTCAATTTAAAAGAAATCGCAACAATAAAGAAAAGCTTAATAGTTTCAAGTCAGATTAAAAAGGATAATTGCACAGCATTATTATAGTTCTTTTTTACTTTTTTTTTTCTTTTTGTAAATTTAAAAGCGTTGAATACGGAATTTAGGTTAATAACAGAACCATCAGTAAAATAGTAGAAACACTGAGCCATTTAATCGGTTGTAGGGGTTGTGTAACATATTTCTTCAAGTTCTTCTAGCGAAATTTTCTCTCCAACAGCAGATGATTACTTTAGAAAATCTAGCACAATGTGTATTTCAGGAACTTTTGCTATTGAACTACTTAGGAAAAAATAATGTCTGACATATTCAGGACTTTTTATAATAGCAGCTTATAGAGCTTTTTTAACAAATGACAAACACAGTTTAAGAATGGAAATCGTAACAACGCAAAAATATATTTACAATCCTACGATTACTTATTATATGTAAGAAAATCAATTTTTATTGAACAACGTCGAATTTACGTTAATTTTTCCTCACATTTGACATTACATATCGATATTTATTTGTCAAAAGGCGCTAACTCTAAAACTAAATATTTGTTTAAAGAAATCATCGTCATTTAAAAAGAGGATATTTTTTCGTGAAATTTAGTAAAATAGATAATGTAAAATATCCCAAATTTCCAAATTTCATAAAAAAACTGTTTTTAAAAAAATTGACGTTAGGGCATTTTAACAAATAACCGTCGATATATTCAACCAAGCACTTCAAGGAGTTTAGTATTGCTAGATAGTGTAAAATATCCCAAATTACCAGATTTCATAAAAAAACCATTTTTGAAAAAGTTGATGTTAGGGCATTTTAACAAATAACCAACGATATATTCAACCATGCGCTTCAAGGAGTTTAGTATTGCTAGATAGTGTAAAATATCCCAAATTACCAGATTTCATAAAAAAACCATTTTTGAAAAAGTTGATGTTAGGGCCTTTCGACAAATAACCATCGATATATTCAACCGTGCGCTTCAAGCAGTTTAAAGGCTTTGCTTTGAAATAGAAGGGACCAAGTTTAACTATTATCGACCTAATCGAATATTTGCAGGCGTAAATTTGTGTGTAGAAAAGATCTTCAGATATTAGTTTTATGCCGTTTTCATTTCATATACTCGATGTAGCCAGCCACCATGACGATATTTCACAGTACTATAACGGTGTGATGGCTACACCGACTAGATGAGATAAAAACGACATTAGAGTAGTGTTTTTTAACTAAAATAATGTAACTTTATATAAATTCTCTATGCTATTCGATGAGAACTGGAAAATCCAGTAATTGATTTAAAAAATAACTCCGTTTTTAAGTTAGGAGGTGGAAATTAGACAGTCGTTACTGTCACTAGGTTGGTGTGGTGATCTTTTGTCAAATAGTATCTTTTTCGCGATTTAGTATAAAGGTTGTAGGTGCTTAGATGGTCACTTACCAACAAAATGGCTCAATGGATTGAGTGGGTTGTCTTTGCAGCAAGATATCAGGGCTCAAGTCTGACGGGGGTGAAACATGAAATATTTTTCTCAGTTATTTGTTGATTTGATTCTGAAGCCGGCATTTAAATACAGTCTAGGAATTGCATCTCTAAGAATGTCAGTACTTAAAAGAGGTTACGAAGAAATGGTGATCATTTGTAGGGTTTCCGTAAAAAAACAGCTCAAGTGCTGCATTTTTCCACATAAAAAAGAGATCGGCATATCTGTCAATCAAGATAAATGTAATAGAGATACAGTAACGTGGAATAACTATATGGACGCAAAAATGGTCTATGCTAAATGCATAAAATATGAGCACCACCACCCTAACCTAACATAGATGGTCACTTAATGTCTGTTTATACAAAGCGCTACATGTTTGACAAATTTTATTTGCTGTTTGTCCTAAGTATGAAAATATAAGTAAGAAATTTACTACCTCATAAAAAAGAAAAATTGTTACTTACTGTTTTTATTTATAACTTGAACTTCAGTCACCCCAAAACCGCCTATACCTAACATACCATTTTGCCATACTGTTTCTAACTACATTTCTAATGTTAACACCCCATCTAATAATTCTTTAATAAATTCTTCATACCACCTCCTACACCATGTATCCATACCTCTATTAGCTATTACCCATACCACACTACTATGTACATTATGTACGTATATTATTTGGTTTACTTTAATATCCCTATAACACTGTCAGTGTCAAAAACAATAATCTATAAATATTTAATGCAAAAGTTCTAAATTCTCATTTCTATATCTACATGTGCTTACGAGCATTATAGATAAACCCCTCATGGAAATTATATCATAAACATAAAAAACAGCTTTAAATAATAAGGCAGATGTTTTACTTAAAATGTACCTACACACACATATATATATATATATATACATTGTACATACCTTCTTTGGAAAATTAGCATAAAAGGGAAAGAACAAAGACTGACGGAGCTTTTGTTATTCTTGAAAAAATTCCAACATTTGAAACCCCATAAAACAAACTTTTACGCTTTTGATAATAGTATCCGATGGGGGCACTTGATTTCAATAAGAAGTTTCTTTTGAATACTGGTTTTGTTCCATAAAACCATCGAAACTCACGCGGATTCCATTTGCGTCAATCGTTATCGTTAGATAACACAGTGTCACAGTGCGTATATATACCCAAGTACACTTAGTTGATATATTTTGGGGACGTCAGAAGACATTTTATTTCGCATTAAAATTGACGTTTTAACCTAATTAAGATTTGAAACTAATTTAAAGCAATGCTCATTGAAAAGAGTTCTCATCTTAAAAGTCAATTTACAATTAAAAATTGTCTGATTAGATTTAGTAGCGTATAGCTTGCTAGGTTTTTTGATTTATTTAACATTTTTAATGATTACGAATAAATTAATCGGTTAATATAGATAACAGTGAGTCACAGTGAAAATTGTCCACTGTATTTTATGGTAAAAAAAAGTCTTCATAAAACCAAATATGTCATAAATTTTCTTTGAAAAACATTGTTTTTTTATTAATTTTATTTATTTTTCAACAGTCTTCAATAATAAAATAAAAGAAATACGTCTTCATTAGCACTAAACGTCAAATGACCCCTTTTCCTCAACTTACTTGATGACTTTTCCTATAATATAATAGAAATACTTAATTTTTAACAACATCTATCTCACTTCTTCTTTTATTTTTGCTGGTAATTTTATGTCTTCAATAATAAAATAAAAGAAATATGGCTTCATTAACACTAAACGTACCAGAGCGGTCAAATGACCCCTTTTTCTTAACTTACTTGACAACGTTTCCTATATTATAATAGAAATACTTCATTTTTCAACATCTATCTCTCTTCTTCTTTCATTTTTGCTAATAATTTTATGTGCTCCAATTTTTACCGCTTTTGGTAAGGTAAAGCACGTTTAGTGATAAACAAATAGGAACTAAAATTAATTTCAACTGCCAAAATCACATCATAGTAAAAATCATATGCAATGTCAGAAAATACACATTTATTAAGACTTTTTTCTTACCATAAAATACCTTGGATGATTTTTACAATGACTCCACTGTACGTACTCGTACATACCTAGAGTAAACATTTTTTTTTGAGAATTTTTGTCGAAATGTTGTTATCAAAGAAAAAAATTGACTCAAAAATTGATTTTAAACATCAAAGTTCAAGTACACCCACACCACACATACATACATACATTTATATGGGTACATGTTTTTGGGCACAGAAATTATGGAATTGCACATAGCATATACACTGTGAAAATTTAATTTAGCTTTAAAGTTGCAAAATAAGCACAATATTAATTCCACAACAACAAAGCTATATGCAGGTGTGTTGTTGCAACTTTTCAGTTTTACTGCATTGTCTCGACAAAATTACGACATTTCCAAATATGTAGGGAAAATCGTTTTAGAGTAAATTTTGGAAGCGTAAAAAATTAATTTATTCAAACATTATTTAAATTACATGTAGGGTAAGTGTATGGATAAGGTATGGGAAAAGTCAGAAAAATTTCCCATTTCTATGTCATATGCAGGGTAGAGTGGGGTACTCTACCTTTTTTTTGTGTTTTATGCTTGACAACGTTTATGATTTATCATTGTCACTCTATATATTCTGCCACATGAATTATTGGCCCACCTTTTTGTACACTCTTTCATTTGAGGTTGAACACAGTTAACTATGAACTTACAATAAAAAAAAATCGCATCTTCATTTTTCTCATCGCTTTTTCCTTGATTTCTACTTTTTTTTCTTCAATTTTATCGCTCTAGGTACATATAGTGGTGGTAGTGCGCTCATATTTTATGTACCTATAGCATAGACTCAAATCATTTTCATGTTTCACCCCCGTCAGACTTAAACCCGGGACCACTCGCTCCAAAGGCAACCACTCAATTCACTGAGCCATTTGATCGGTTTAAGTCATTTATCATTTGGTTTCTTCTTCTTTATATAAAAGCTTTTTCCTTATTTAACTACATATATGAATACTCCGTACGCCCCAGTCTCCCCTACATTTTCTTCAATGTCCTGTAGGTATTCATACGATTAACCATATTTGCCTTGATAAACCAGGTATCGAAAACCAAACAAACAAAAAACGTTTAATCAAATAAAAGATTAAATGCAACAAAGCAAATGTAAATCGAAATGGTAAATTTTAAATCAACTCAATGAAATCCTCATTGTTCATTCTTTCATTGTTTTAATGCTGCGGCAATAAATGTACCCAAAACCTATTATGTGCAGGTACATTGTACACAGGCACAGGTGTAAATATAGGACAGGTCACATATAATGGAATTTTTATTGTCTACTGATTTTCGGAAATCATTTTGGTCATTCAAATCGGATTTGTGTATTGGAAAAAAAAAACTAATTTCCTATTAATACCATCATGTCAGCTCTCTCTAAAGCCTATCTCTCTGTGCTTTGTTAATCGAATTTGTAAAAAAATGTACCGATCCTTTTGTGGCTCTTATCAGTTTATATTGCGGATATGTCAGATCGATATTGCAATACGGATGTCTTGTGTATTGTGTTAATGTTCGTCCACATAACTCCAGATTGACCGAATTTTGTATACAGGGTATTTTTTATATAGAGTTTTTCTTCTTTTTCCCGCTTAGATAGCCACGATTCTAAGTCTAAGTCTTTTCAAATATTTTTTTGATAAATTTTGTATGGGAACGAATTGATTTGTAAGATTTTGTACAGCCCGCAAAAAATTGTAAATGTCTTCGTCGTGCTGTTGCAGTGGGTCTACGCCGAAAAATCGTCACAAACGCTAGTAATCAACAATACGTCGCCGATGGTACCCGGCGGTACGTTCGGTAGCTAACGTGTTAAATTTACATAATGGCTGCGCATAAATTAATTTATTCTATTTTTAATAAAAAAGTTAATTTTATTATTTATTTTT
>JANSTT010019957.1:0-10419 GCA_026745375.1 Platyura marginata | reverse complement strand
AAAATATAATAATATAATATGTATTGTATATAATATACTTATTATATAAAGTTTCCCACATTCCACCTAACATTACAAATATCATGCTTGACGTTTCCTTTCGTTTGTAATGTTTATTAATGAATTTTGTGTGAGATGACAGATGAAAAGACCTTTATATGACATGTGCCTTAATAAATTATTATATCGATTCTTTACTTATTTTATTGTTATATTTCCAATTTTCTACTGCTCCCGCCTTTCTTATAGATAAATCTAAAAGTACTTTGAATATATACCAATCAATTTTTGTTGAAAATACCTACAGGTAACCATCGTATAACACGGAGGTTAAGTACCACAAAAATGCCGCATTAAGAAACGCATAAAAAATTAGGGTTACGTTCCAAATCTAATAAAAACGCTACTTTTTTAAATTATAAAATAAAAACTTCATTTGAAAAAATAATGCAAATGTCAAATTTCAGTTGAATTTGAATAGTTTTCAATGAACTTTTATTTGAGTTTGAATGGTTTTCAATTAATTCGACTAATTCTCTAATGCAGCCCATACAAACATGATACAGTTTATAGAAAAATTAATACATTTTTATTTTAGTTTTAGGTAGACTTAACCATATAAAATACGTTATAGAAGTGCCAAGTTATACTAGGGTTGCCTGTATGTCCAATTGATTAAACTTTATGTACAATTTATACTGCAGTAATGAAACAAAAAAAAATGTATTGTTTATTTAATCAATCAATTTGAAGTGTCTTCTTATACAAGAATGAACAATTCAAAGTCAAATAAAAATTTTCCTCAAAATTGAAAATTACAGCCGACCTCCGAAAAACACGGTGCGTAGGTTCCGCGATGTAAAATATTGTTGTGAACCATACGATGATTTCGTATTTGTAAGATAATTTTAACTGTTCGATGAGCGAACTATTATCATGTTTACGAATTATCATATAAACGCGAGTTGAGTCTAAACAGGATTGACTCGACTCTACTAAAAGGGTTGAGTTGAAATGGTGACATATAAAAGCAAGTTGAATTTCATTGACATATAAGTGCAATTATTCAATATTGACACAGCAAAATAATAAAGCCAAGTAAGTTTAGTTACTGCAAATTTCTCTTTAAGGAACATATCTACCTTCCAAATGTTAATTCTAAATAACTGAGTTTCAACCAAAATAATGATAACTGACTTGCGATGTTGCGATGTGATAGTCTTGGTTACCAAGAGGGTTTCCAATCCGGATATCCGATTATCCGGATTATCTGATCAATTTTGACTATTCATTAATTCGGATAATTTTTATTTTGTCAAAGTTTCTTATAGAAAACATCGCACTATAAGTTTTTCGTCACTTTAATTTGAAAATTGATTGAAAGTAGTCACTGTGATTAGAAATTAAATATATTTCAAAATAAAATATTGATCGTATAAGATAAATCCGTATAAGATAAATAATTTCTACCGATTTCCGTTCAAAATATTTTTTAATAATAATAAAAATTGTAAAAACTCATATATGTATGTTATGTATGTGTATGTATGTATGTATGTAGTTATTTACTGCCAAAACACCAGAAGCCATTAAAAAATCAAGTCTGTCCGAACAATTTTATTAAATTCACAACAAGATGTTAAGTGCTGGATTTGATTTACTGGTTGTTGTTGTTGGTTTTTTTTTTCTCAACCATCAAATCAAATAAAATCTCATTGTACGTATGTACATAAGTATTATAGTCGTATTCATTACACGTACGAGTCTCAATGAGTCTGTAACACAATAACACGTATTTTTAATGTAATAAATGTGTATAGTTGATGGATTTTTAATTATGAAATGATTGAGGTATTTCAGATTGTAAATTTATTAATAATTTGTTGAAAAAACTAAGCATAACAAATGTTTTTTTTTATATTCATAAATACGTAAACCTACTAACCGCATTAGAGTAAATGCACGAAACGAATACGAAATATGTACATATAAGTATATACATACATATATAATTTATGTGAATATAATTGTAGGTAAATTTGATAGGGGGTGTTGTATTAGTACCATAACAAAGACTATCATCTCTAAAACTAAACTATCTTCATATCATCCATTCATACATTATATAAAAGACGTAATCCACCTTACACACCATTATACCTACCACTGAGTTGTTGGAAATGTTGTATTTGTAATTTAACATGTATATTTGATGGTTTAAATTAAAGTAAATTGACTCAGCAGAAATTTTAAGTGTAATCTTGTTATAAATTCAAATTAACTGTATGAATAATTTCTTATTGATTATGTACTTTATTTAACTAGATTAGATTTTACCATGAATAATATGAACCAAAGAAGTCTAGGTAATACATACGTAACTACTATGTATTCCTTGCTATTCGTAGGTACCTATGTAGAGTATACCTATGTAATGTATATAATAAGAAGAGAATATTTATTCCATAATTTCCATTATACAAAATTTATACCAAAGTAATCAAATCAACCGCGATGCTTTTGTTGAATGTCCCCAAAATCGCATTCATATTTTGTTGCGGGGGTGTTTTAGATGTCACCTTAAACTATGTACGTATGTATGTAGATTGTATACAGATACATACATACATATGCATATAGATAGATGATGTAACTTAGGTGAAAACTTTTCACGAAATCAACAAGCTCTAATTTAAAATGATTAAGTACATTTTTTTACATTTTACTAACTAACTTTCCAGTAATTGATAAACTTGTTGGAACAAATATAATGTACGTACAGTACATACCTATACCTATATACATAATATACATACATACATATATTAAACGAAGCGAATGTTCAAAAATGCATATGCATATCTCAAATAAGCATGACGGTAACTCTCGTTATATATACATTGTAGAACCCCTGGCCCATTAGGGCATCATAATACTTAAAACTAATTAAAAATATGCTTTTTATCGTTTCTTTACGTTTTAATTTATAAAAAAAATTAAATTATTTCTTGAAGGTTAGGAAAAAATAGAATCATTGGCATCACGTGCTTATTTGTACTTATCTGAATTTTCAGTTTATCCAAGATTCAAGATCTTCTAGCCGCATGCTTAATTTTTCTTTGGTTGGCGTTTAGAATATTCCACCTTTCTGGCATGTTGTAATCGTTTATCGAACTATCTTCACCGTTCTTAGTTTCTTTAAATTGTTTTATAATGTTTAATCTTAAGTTGTACTTGTTGCCGCTTCGACGGTTGGAATCAAACTTTTGCTCTGTGTTTAAAAAAATTTCTATTGTCAATCTCTACTACTTAAGCCAATCCGATACCGTTTTATTGGCTCATCAAAAAGTGTTTATACATGGATAATGGATGAGACATTATGACGGGAAAATAGGTCACAATTGTATTACAAAATTTAGATATAAAGTTAACAATTTACAATTCAATAATTCTCAAAGGGAACTTAACTTTTGTCGACAAATATTTATTGAAATTTTACACTCTTTACACTCTGTACACTCTTTACATTCTTGCTAATTTTTGGTCGTAGAATCCAAATCTAGAAAAAAAATGTTGATCCGGATGCTAGATACTGAGTTATAATATGGTTCATGATTTTATGTGACGATATATTTTGGCTTTACTGTAAGACATTTTCCTATTACTTTTAAGAGAATAAAATTGCGCCTTCAACATATGCAATTATAACCAAAACAATTGGGAAAAATTCATATAACCAAATAGCCATTTAAACTTAACTATTTCAAGTATAGTAATTTCGTCTGATAATGCGCCATAAAATCTAAATTAAAATGGCATTTGTTATATTTAACGTGAAACTAAAGACTGATTTACACTCTCCACATATTAAGAAAAAATAGAAAAATTATAATTGTGGTGGAAAATTTAAATAAATGCGTAAAATGCATACAGAAAGTCAATGGTATGTTGCCGCCAGGTCTCAAAGGGTCAAAAAGACAAACATGTAACGGTCATTGCAAGGACGTAAATCTAGTATCTATATACATATGCATACTACGTATAAATGCCTAGGATGTATATATGTATGTACCTAATATACATAGGTATATGTATATAAATTTTCTTAAATGAAGGAATTAATTTAGCTATTTATATGAATTTAGGCAGTTTTTGCCCAGTGGCTAGTTAGAAAACAATATTTTGATTTTATCGTTAGTCTCGGAATCTGACCTAACTAGTTTTAGAATTTTTAACTAAATAGTCATACTTTTATAACGCTTTTCTTAGGATACATAGATGTATCGTATATGACGATCACTAACATTTTTATTAGCCTGAATAAATATCGTTCTTAAGTATTACTAAAAATCGTACAGATATGCTTAAAACTGTAGATATTGTTGCCAATATAGTACATACGAAAATAACATAACAATATAATGATTAATTCGTCTTACGTCACGTGTCCAGCCAACCTCTACCATTTTAGTTATTGGCAAACATTATTATTGGATGGCATATTATACCATCTCACCAACAGAATAATAATAAAATAGCCCGATAAACACGTTTTCATGTTTAACTACGTAAACATTTACTATAAATGTATCATTTCGGTGTATAATAAACGTCCTAAATGTACCTATGAGGATAGAAAAGCAATTAAATAATGTTATAGTTCCCAAAACATCCTTTTCAAATAAATTTCCACCATATACACCCAAAAACGTATACATTATGTGGCACAAATTGAGAAACTCTGTATAAATAAAATATGCATAGAGTGATAAAGTTAAATCTTCCATTTAAATAAATAATTCGAATGCGATGGAATTCCCTCTTATCAGGACTACAACCGCAACTAACAAGACGTACACCAATGCTCTCGATAAAGTTTTCCACAAACTCTTTGATTTCATCGTACACAGAACTTTTTTCTTTTTTTTTTCTTTTTTTTTTGCGTTGATTTGTGTTGAAAATGTCTTTGGACATGGTAAAATCACACCCTCAAATCTACTCATTCTGGATTCAACGTACATAACCATTCTATGGTATTGCTTGTTATAACCTACCTACATACATATACTTATACACACATATACGTACAGCCGTACATATTTATATGTATATGGATATACTTATACAATACATATAGTCATATAGATATATAAATAAATCGATCAGTTTTTATTTGAGTCAACCACATGACGCCCTGTCTACTTTAACTTTGCTTCAAGCTGAAAGTTCTATTTTCAATTTTTTTTTCTTATAGCTTTTTTCTATGTGAGGGTTTTTTTTTTTTTTAATCTTTTCCAAAGAAGTGTAAAGTTTCCTTCATAAAAGTTTTGTCATCTTCGTGGCGAGGTTGTAAAAAAAGAAAATCAAAAAAAAAAAACACCCAGCGACGGTAATATAGTCCACAAAAAGATGATGAAAACAATAATTTTTATTTCCCACCACTGACTATTACATAATGTAATAGACAAAGTGAAAGGAATTAAAGCTCAAACAGAGAATCATATACGGAAAAGTGCGTGAAAATTTTTTTATTTAAAAAAGGACGGTTTTAAATTGTTTATTAATTTGTACAAGAATTAGTTAATAATAAAATGTTATTCAAATTAAATACTGGAATATATTTTTCCATATTTTATTTCTTCCTGTGAATTTAAATAATAACTTAGAATACTTAGATCGTAGAGACTGCTAATTAATCTGTGAAGCTTCCACAAAGATTTGTAAAAAAAATTGAAAACGTACTAATGTGAGAGGAGGGGGGAAGGGTGTAAGGGATAGGACGGAGGAGAAAGTTTTAGTTGAATTATGCTTGTATTCAATACGAGAACTTATTTTATGCCCAAGCACTGAATTTCTAAATGTTAAATCTAGCTCAACGCTTTATTAAGTAAATTTAGTGTTTTACTAAAATGCTTTACATACATAACATATTTATCATACATCCATTCTTAATAGAAGTCTGAACGTGAGTAATGCTAATAACTTACAGTGTAAAATGAAAAATTTGAATTAGAAGTAAATTTGTATTAATTCAAATTGTCATTCGTGTACCTACAACATTAATTGTTGTTATCGTAATCTCTATAACTTTAGGTTAAGTGACGAATGCAGGAAGTCTTTATTCAACAAAACCTCGGGCACAACAAATTGCAAAATTACATTGTGAAGTTTTTGACGATGTATTTAAATTTGAGAAAAGGACTGATTAGTGACGGACTGTACACTGTACAGTGTACAATAAGTCGTCAGTAATTTTTGTAAAATAAGTAATTGTGTTTTATAAATACATACTTGTTTCACATTAAAGTAAAAAGTTTGATAACTTTAATGACGCATCCGTTTGCCAACTTATTTGCTGCTATAAATGCAGCAACATTAAACCTTTTGATCCGAATCAAGTACCAGATCAGTAAAATGTCTACCAACCAATGAAATTATTTTTTTCCTAAGTTGCTACATTACGTACAATATGGGTGTCTCTCTTAAAAAAACCAGTGGTAAATTATTACGTTTTTTTATTACTTTTAAGTCAATTATAACTGTAATAGAAATTTCACGGTTTGTCGTTAGATTTCTTTGTGTTCGAAATTAAAATATCTTTCTTTTATATCTTTACATACCTAAATTATGTAACATAAAGGTATGGTGTAAAACAAGTTTTTTTTTTCTTATTTGTTGTAAATATTTTTATATTTTTATGTCGATATACTACTGTTACAAATTAATTATTTCACTAAACATTTTTTTTTATAAGATGAACTGTATGGTGCATTAGTTGATGTGTTACTTTTGTTGGCTTTTTTTTCTTTCTAAGGAATGTGAAACACTTCTTTTGTAATTATTATAGAAATTACCAAACTCGACACAATCTAACCATGCCGATGATTTGTGTGAATGTATTTTCTGGTTCTAGAAAAATTGTACGCCAACATTTGACATTATGTACATTATTATATAAAAAAATAAAATAGTTATTAATTATTAACATACATCGGTTTGGCTACAATTTTATTATATTGTAGAAATTATCTACAACAACAAAATATTAAAATATTATTTTATATAAAAATATTCTATAATAATAATAGAAATATAAAACACAAAATATTTGATGTAAGTAATAACTAACAAAAAAATCAATCAGCCATTCCATATAACACGTACATCGTACATAGTTATCAGTAATTAACGATTTTTTTGTACGTTTCATATAGAACGGATGCAATAACAAATAAAAATTAAATTTTCGACACAGAAAACCAATCTAACAAAAATCGAAAAAATGGCTATCGGTCAAATGTTCAGTCAGGTTAAATGGTAGTCGGACAAATGATGGCGTACAAATTTTTGTCTACGGTATTTTTTTTTTAGATCTTTCATTATAATTTTATAAAGGATTTTTTATTTTTTTTTTATCGACTTTTCCATTTTTTTTGAAGAATAACCAATTTTTTGTTTTGTTTTAGGTAAGTAATTAATACTCAGCATAAAATACTATGGTTGCAAAACGGTAAATGATAAACCGTAGTGAGTACCTATAATCAACACCATTAATACATAAAAGGTCAGTAAAAATATTGTTTTTTAATCGCGAAAAAGAATTTCTTTCCATCATCATATTCGCCATTTTAGTGAAATATTTGGTAATGATAATAAGTCAAAATATGCATATGTGCAGTGGAATTTTTTTTTTTTTAATAAAATTTATAATTGTATCGGCTTGTTTTCTTTAAAGAAAGAATAAGAAAATTAATTATGTTAATTCTCAGAAATGGGGGGAAAAGTCGTCTCAGAAAGCACCAAATCAGTTGCATCAAATTTACTCTCGTACAGAGAGATTAATAAAAAATTGGGCATATATCGCGAAACTGTTCGGCGGCAGCCATAAAAATTGATAAAAAAAAAGATTTTTTGGGGACCCTCAGACAAAAATCTAAGAACTCACGGCCCGGACGAACCGGAAAATTGTGAATTATACGTTGCAAAATCGGTACACTTCTGCTCAACTAATTCGCAAGTCTCTAGAGCCTATGGGTGTCAAGATATCTGACCATTTTTTACAAAATATCAATTATCTCGACTTTTCATTTCTGATACGTCCAAATGTCGGTTAAGTTTTTTTAATTTTCCACAAAGAAAAATGTTTCTAATTTTTTTTTTTTTTTTTAATAAGTATGTACTTAATACATTAAAGGGGAACACCATTTGCAGTTTTTTTACTTTATGTACTTAAGTGACGTCGTATAATGTACAATATGTATTTTTTTCCTTACTGAATTTATTATCAAGCACATCTTATCGTTCTAATGTTTAAATGAAAAATCCTCTTTAACAAAGCAAGTCAATTAGTTCTATAAAGGGAATATCCCTTACCCTTGCTTAATGCTCACAACACCCATTTTCATTAGAATTTTTTTTTTCGTCTTCTCATTCAGGCACACAAGCAACAATACTAAATTCAATTACACCAGGAAAATGTAATATGTGTGACAAACAGAGAAATGAAAATAAGAATAAAAAGAGAAATCTATATGAAACATATCTATATAGATGTACGTATATGTATATAGGAGGATGGAAGTTCTGTGTAGAAAATGAGGTAAAAATACTTTTCGTGAAAATAAGGTTGCAAACACTAAATTAGTTGGGGTATCTCAGATAGTGCGATATCGCGTGTTCTTCTTACATTTTATACCAATCTCATGGGACACATTATGGTATTTCGGACACGATCCTAATTGCAATTGGTGCTATATGGCCTACAACCATGTGATAAGAATCGATTTATTCGTCGCAAAATTGCTACAACATTATATCTTACTACTAGAGATAGATAAAAGTACATATCTATCTACTAATATATGATATGTATAAGGTTCAGTAGAAGTAGAGAACATGTCGGACAATGTCTTCAAAACAACAACAAAAAACATTTCTCTTATTTATTGTACCTACGGACACATCCTTAAATGGATAACATGAAACATGCAATGATAGTTTTTGGAGGGCATCCAATTTTCAATTGGAATTAAAATTGTTGTGTGTAATACACTGAAAATGCAATTATAGCTTTTTTTTTCTTGGAAAACACATTACAATGATAGAAAGGTCGGTGGCATGGCATGGCATGGCGGGCTACAAATAGGATAAAAGTTGAAATAATAGAAATAAGATAAAATTTTATTTTTATATTCGGAAACGGCATTTATAGTCATTCAAAATCGTAAAGTCGATTTAGTTTATGGTGAATTCAAACATTGTAATAAAATTTTATGAACACATACATACACAAAAACATATATACGGCAAGATTTACTGAACTCAAAGTTTTTCGATGTTGATTTATTTTTATTATTGTAGCGGTTTCAGGACTTTTTTCTGCCATAATATTTTTCTTTCTTTTTTTTGTCAAATTAACAAACTTATCCTCTCCCAAAAACTATTTAGAAACTTCTGTTGTTTATACATAACGAAAGATGTTGTAAAATTTCTATTTTGAAAGTATAAGTTGTTAAAATAAATGTTACCTAAATAAAATACGTTGAAAATTGGTTACAAAAACTAACCCTTTGATATCCAAAATCCATTTACAAGTCAATTACCCCAATGATATTAGAACTACATACTTCTAAGCAAATGATACTACGTTAGAAACGTTGCTTTAACGTTTTCTTAATACCGTTTTCGTTTTGTAACTTTATTTGGGAAAGACACTGTAGTCCGACAATAATAAATACGCCACAATATCAAAGTGCAATGTTAAATGTTATTTAACTGTTTTCCAGCCTTATGATCATACATGCAATTTTTTTCAAATTTGATTAGGCTAGGTAAAAGTAAGGCTTCCATAAAACATTATTATAAACTCTTATCTTTATTAATTTTTCTATTTTCAAAATTATGAGGGTTCCTCCTCTGTCATATACATACTTCTAGCAATATGTGTAACAAGCATCGAAAAGACTATATCTAGCTAGTCGAAAAAGCTCAATATGCCTTACACTTATTTTTTTGCACACCACTGTACATATAAAGACAACAGTTAATCAAGTCAAGTTTAAATAATAATTGTAAAAATTAAATTTAAATAAAATGGTGTCGATCGAATATGTTACAATATAAAATTAACCAGTAAGGAAGAAATAATTGGCTATGTCGATTATAATTTACCAGTATGAGTTATTATTTATTATCTTGGACTTTGTCCTTATCTATTTTTCTATACAACAAAGAAATATTTCTTCACCGAGTACTAGCGCTAGTACTGGTATTAGACCAAAAGTTGGTACTCAAATTAGTATCAAGTCATTTCTTCACCAAGTACTAACGCGCTAATCTACCAACTTTGGTACTGAGTATTAGCTAGTACTCGGTATTAGCTGGACCCTCGAAATCGACAGTCTAGCGACGTTAATACCT
>JANSTT010019956.1:0-10419 GCA_026745375.1 Platyura marginata | reverse complement strand
ATATATCGGTGGTTAATCGAGAAAAGGCCCTAACATTTGTTAGTTTTTTTTATGAAATCTGATAATTTGGTATATTATACTATCTGACAACACTATTTTACTAAATTTCACGAAAAATATAGTTTTTCTCCGCTTTTTAAACGACCCCCATTAATCTCTTCGTTGAAAAAGCGAGTTTAGTTTTTTCTCTTTTCTGAAAAATTTGAAAAATTTAAGTTAGGGTCTTTTGACAATTAACCATCGATATGTTAGTTCTTATAGTAATTAGTGAGTATATCTTGAAATTATAACCATATTAATCTTACTTAACCTCTTCGGGGACGAATTTTTAATTTTGGATTTTTTTACTATTTAATTTTTTAATAGTAAATAACGATAATTTTGATACAAAAAGTAAACGTACACATATGCATTAGTATGTGTGTCAATATCCCTGAAGAGGTTAAAAATTGTATAAAATTAAAAAAAAAAAAGTTTTTAAAAAAAAGAACACAAAAAACATTCGTCTCGTTCTAGTTTTTGAAATGTCATTTTTTTAAATGCCTCAATAAATAAATAAATGCTTCATAAGGGCAAAATATAACCTACAAAAATTTAAATAATTAAAAAAATTAACAATTTTATTTTTTAAAAAACAACAACGCTATCAATACCAGTTCTCTTTGAATGAAACCGCCATATTACTATTTTTTGATTTGTTTTAAAAAATTAAAGTAAAAAAGAATTAATTTTTGTAATTTTTGAAAAAAAAAAACCTGTCAAATATGATATGCACAAAATCACAATTTTTTTTTTTTTAATATAATTTACTTTACACTTAATAATATTTAGGATTAGAGTTTCTATCATCCAATGTTAATCAAAAATAAAATTTTATTGTTGGAAAACTTCTAATTTTTTAAATTACGTTAAGGCCGAACGTGTACCCTATAAATTCCTTCATTATTTTTTTGTTTTTTTTAATTATTCTTTTTTCTCTTTGTCTCATTGTCAAAATAGGTTTGTAAATGTAAATTCTGTGCAAATCGTCTAATTAATTAATTTGATTGATTATGTGACAAGCGCGAGAAACTTACATTTTCTTTTTTGTTTTTGTGCTTGTTAATGTCATTCGAGTATAGCAATAAAAATTGAGGAAAAAATCTTGTGCGCACATTATCACTATTATTTTAAGAATTTTAGTTGATCGCCTTAAGAATAATATTTTTGACAAATATTCACATGCATTGTTTTATTTTGTTTTGTTTATGGAATTGTAAAAAACATCTAAGTAGTAGTAGTAGTGTGTTACATCATTTACATAATAATATAGAAAGAAAAAAACATTACACAACTTTTTTTTCTTTTTCTTTTTTTACATACAAATAGATTTTCGGAAGTATCACTTGGTCCTTTTTCGCAATAATTAATTCTTATTATACATACACGTTTTAAGGGCTATACATAAATTTAAATTGTCAACCACATCCCTTGTTGTTGTTGTTGTTATTATTATAATTATGTTGTTATTATATTTGTATTGTATATAAATATGTAGTACCTTCAGGCTCAATAATTTCTCCATGCTAATAATGAACTATACAAAAAATTTTAGATAAATATTTTTAATTCTTAAAAATTAAAAAAAAAAAAAAAGATTTTTTTTATAAAGCCTGTAAAGATTACGACTTTTGTCCAATAATTATATAAATTTAACAACTAATCTTTTTTTTGTTTTTTCATTGGGTTAACGATAGATTATGATGTGGCAGATATAAACTATGGCGATGTTATGTTACGGTGTTACCTTTTAGTATTTGTGGTAGTTTTGGTGCACCGCTACCGCTAGAATTAATCGGTTGATGATGATGATGGTGATTGTGTCGATTTGGAAAAATTGTTCTACGACTTACACCTAATATACTTTCATCGGATGACGATAGATGAACACGCAGTGAACTTATACTACTGCCACTTGGACCAAGACCGCCGCTGCCGCTGCCGCTACTCATATTCACCGATGATTGAATGGTTGTGTTTGAGCTACGCGATGTGTTCGGTGTGGTTTTGGTATTTTTTGGCGGTATAAAACATAAACTATTATTCGCTTTAAGACTTTCATCTATAACTATTGGTGATTGAGGTGCTACAAAGCTATTGTTTACGACAAATTGTGGCGGCCGGGGTAAACGTCGTCGAAACCATGCATGTTTAAGGGCAATGGACGGTGTCAGTCGTAGGTCTGGATCCCATTCAAGACAACCACGTAGAAAACTTAAAAACAATGGATCATCACAGCCTTTTAGGGCAGTTTTCAATTCCTTTGAACCGGGTGGTTTACGTTCTTTGCCACGTCGAGACATACCCGGTCTTAATATAATTGTGCCATCGTCTAATGTTTCTGCCGAACAGTATCGTGGATAGCCTTTAGCTGATATGAAAGTTTTAGCACGTTTCGATTGATCTAATAGTTTTTGTGGCGGCATACCCAATAGCTCAATAATACAGGCTAATTGATCGGCTTCATCTTCGCCGGGCAGAAGAGCGTAACCGGTAAATAGTTCAGCTAATATACATCCAAGGGACCACATATCAATAGCCATTCCATATTTTACACCCAAAATTACTTCCGGTGCTCGATAGAATCTCGATTGGATGTATGTGTAGACTCGTTCATTTTCATAGCATGACGAACCAAAATCGATGACCTAAAATTATTTTTAAATTTACTTCATATGTATGTACCTACCGACAAAAAATTTCCTATAAAAAAAAACTCCCGCATCACATATTAATTGAGTAAGACAGAACAATTCTCATTTGCTACAAATCCATCAAATTCTAGAATATTCATAAATTTAATTTCAATAGAATTAATTCCAACAAATACCGACAAAACGAATACTCTATCCCTAATATGGTCAGAGGCAGATTCCAAATTTACGTTTTCTAAATATTTGTGGAAAACCAGGAAGACGTTTTTGTAGCCACAATTGGTAAGTTCGGACAAAACTGACCTGTCTCTATTGGGATTCATACTTTCTCTGCCAAGGATGAAAGTAACGAAATGGACTAAGCCTCTTATACAGGGTATGGGCTTTTCAGAGAGCATTTATTATTGAGATGATGACATATCAAACTTGTAAATTTTATCAGATATATCAGCCCGATTTCACAAGGTTCGAATTTAAGAGAGGGAACAAATGGCCAAATTCAGGGAGCAGGTATCTTTCAATCAAATTCTTTAATGGGAATACCAAATAAAAAATCCCGAAATAAGTACTTAATGCATGCCATGCCGCGCAATAACACCGCCAGAATAACGGAGATATACACTGGCCACAGAACATCCCGGACAACACGGCATGTCGCAACTGCAAAGAAGAGAACGAGCAAGAAACTCTCAAACACTTCTTCTGTAAATGTCCGGCAGTAAACAGAACTAAGTTCAAGACAGTTTTAACCACCGGGGGAGAAATCAGCGAAACTGACGATCAAGCAGGTGTAAGGATTCCTTAACGCCTCTAAATGGCTGTAGCCGAACCTCCTGAGTGACCATAACAACAAATAGGGTGTTTAGTGGTAGACCAAGAGCGTCTTGACACTCTTATCAACCAGCCAATCTAATGTATCTTATCAACATCACTGACAAACTCGAGTCTAGTTCACTAACCTTAGAAGGAATTGCCTGAAACGGCTGCGCATCCGTATCGGGAAAGAGACAAAAAACGCTAGGAAGCCATTTGGCGAACTTATCGGAAATCTGTGACGGAGCTTGGTCAACCATCCTAAGGTTCATCGATCTCCTGGAAAGGTAACCAAGGGACAAGTCACCACCGGAGGTATATTTAATGGGCTCATCGGAGGCCAAGGAATTTTTGGGCGTTATACGGCGACCGCCCTTCTTCTACACTAACTAACCTTAGAAGTGCCAAAAACGTCTACCAACATTTCCGAGTCCTAGTAATAGAAAATGATTATGTGTGATTGGGTAGTCTGATAATAATCAGAGCAATAGACGTCATTGAGAAATTTTCCAAACAAAGAGCAAGGGTTTGGCTATATTATTTCTGTAGAAATATTTAGGTATTGATTTAGCGCTGTATAGTCAATATACGGATGGAGGATGGATAACATTTTTAGAGCGTTACGGAGCACAGGATTCAAGACTCTTATAGTAATTTTAAATTTAAATATCTAATAATTTTCCAATAACTATACAGGGGGTGTCCCACGAATATTTTCCGAAAGTATTTGCCTCTTGAATTTTTTAAATTTTGCTGCCAACAGATTCAATTCATTTGCAATCAACAGATTCAAAATATCTTAAAATCACCTAGAAGGTAAAAAACGACTCGGACGATAAAAAAACATTTTTTCTTCCCTAAATGTTAACCGATTTTAAATTCCAAACATGCCATAAAATTTCATTTATCTAAAACTAATTTCCGAGATATTGGCAAATACTTTCGGAAAAAATTCGTAGGACACCCTGTATTATATACATACTATAGATAGATTATAGAACATACCTTTATGCCAGAACGTCCCTGTTGCTTTAATAGAACATTTTCCGGTTTCATATCACAATGAATAATTTTATTTTTATACAGCGCATCCAAACACTGCAACAATGAATGGGCAAATTTTCGCACTAACTGCAAACTGAATCCCTGAAATTTGTTTTTCTTAATCAATTCATACAGATTGATGTAGAGAATTTCGAATGTTATGCACATATGATTTCGAAATGTAAAATAATCAAACATATGAATAATATTCATTGTATTGTCTTTGTCCTGTTTGAGTAAATGTTGTAAAATTCGAATTTCCTCATGTGCCTGTCGATGAAAACGTTTCTCGTTGCGGACCATTTTCAATGCAACATGTTCATGCGTTTTGTGATCGTAGGCCTTCACCACTTGTCCGAAACTACCTTTGCCAATAATTTTCAGTACCTCATATCGATAGGCAACATGATCGTGCGGTATATGAATGTACGAACCATGCTCATTGTCATAGTCGCAATTATTTGGTCCAACAATGCCCGGTCGTTTCTTTGCGTTCGCTCCAATAAAATAGATTTGTGGATATTTATAGATTTCATGATGTTCATACGGTGTCAATTTATTTGCATACGATTCAATCACTTGTTTTGGTGTGGCAACCAGTGGCTTTGGTTTATCTTCCATTGAGCACTTTATTTGACTGGACATAACGACACTACGATGATGATGATTGTGTTGTGTATTAAGTGCGGCAGCCGATGGTAGACTTTGTTGTGATGTTGATGATGCCGACGATGTCGAGGTAGTTGATGTGGTCGGTGTACTATTTATGGTTACAACAGTTTGGGATTGCATTAGGTTTATAGATGCACTTGTTCCTTGTTGTTGTTGTTGCTGTTGTTGTTGTTGTTGCTGTGATGGTTGTGGGACATTCCCAACCATTGTGTTTAGGACTGGTGTTAAATTGATTAGATTTCGTCGGCTATTGCTGATGCCACTATTGTTGTGCAATGTTGTTATTGACGAATCGACCGACCAAAGTGGCGATAGTAATGTAATATGTCGACGTTTTGTTCGTTCCTCGCTAGCGATAACGTTCGCTGCTGTTAACAGTGATGAGTCTAATTTGAGATTATTGCTACTTTTGCTTTTTGTTAGTTTTTGCTGTTGTTGGTGTTGATGTTGATGTTGGTGGTGGTGTTTTTGTTGTTGTTGTTGTTGTTGTTGTTGCTGCTGCTGTTGTTGTTGGCCAACGACTGAGCAACCAGAACAAAGTGTTGAAGACGAAAATGGAGGTATGTTAATAGAATTGGTCGAAGAAGACAGCAATGGAATTGATTCTGGACAGGTTGTTTGTTGTTGTTGTTGTTGTTGTTCGTTGGGCGATTCTATCATTATATCATTATCATGACCATCATTATATGAGTATTGTTGAACATTGTTCACAATTGATACGGCTGGTAGACTACTAGACATTAAATGTTTTACAGATAAATGAATTAAATTATAAAATAAATGGTTATGATGTGTGTTCATATCCGCATACACATGCAGATGGAACACGTAACAGCTGTAGGCTCGTTCTATTAGAATGTTCTTTTCTGTAAACACACCACCAATTCATTTCTCAAATTAAAAAAAAAACTATTTCAAAACGCTTAAAAACCGACCAACTTATATCATCTTTTCATGATGATATTTTTTAAGTACATCATTCCCATTTAGAAATAATAAAAAATCTTTTAACCTTTGATATTGAAATGCCATAAAGTTCACCATTACCATAGAAAAGACAATGTTCGTTTTCTTCGTTTCGTTTTCTTTTTCTCTTTATTTGCTAAAACACGTACAATGCACAGAAAATCATAAAGAATCCAATAATTCTGATTTAATAATTGTCTTTTGTCGTTCACTTAATTAAAACAAAAAAAAACGGACGCCACAGAAGTCCATACAAGCACATGAAAATTGGGTGTCATGGCCACAAGCAGTCCTAGCCTATCCTCTAGTCTGAAAAATTGTGTCGAACTTGATATGCCCAAATCTCACTGAATCTACTCAAGACTAAACTAAAAATGTTCTAATTAACTAAAATACTTATGGATGAGCTGTGTTTTTTTTGGTATTTATTACACTTCTTAAATAAATTTTAATTCTATATTATGATGGCAAATTAATGTTCATTGTTCGTTCAATGACATAGATTTGACATTTCAGATTTCAGTAAATCAAAAATGGCTGACGAAAAAAAAATATCTCGCCGCACCGCTAGGGAGAGATTGTTGATTTAAAATTCGCCTAAATTGCAAAAGAATACCTTACGGCGTAATATATTTTCGGAAACAATTTTTACCGAATTTGTACTAAATGTAGGGGAGAGGTGCCAAAAATGTTATCCTAATTATAATTTATTTGGAAAGATAAAAACTTTACCTTATTATTGAATTTATTTATATAGTCTACAATCAACCCTCGTTTTCCAAGATGTTAATTTTTAAATAAAAGGAGTTTATTGTTCAAAAATACGAAATTCACTACTAAACGTAGGATAATACTTCCCAGCGAGCGTCACTACTGCTTTTTTCAATATAAATGTTTTCATAGGACACAAAAAATGAGTGAACCATTTCTAGCATTTGAAAAAAAAAATTAACTTGAATGAAAAAAAACCGAAACTTATCATATTTATTTATGTATATCTGAAAAGAGGAAGAGTGTAACTTTATTTTACACCGAGTTTAATGGTTCTAGAGTAAATCCTCGATTTTTTTAAAATGTTCAAACTTAAACAACGAATTTTGCGCGATAACTTTTTGGGTAATTTTGTAAGAATTTTTTTTGTTAAAATTCGACATGAATACTTGTATACATTTAAAGAAGGACATATAATAATAGAATTTATAAGTACCTAGATTAGAGCGAGAAAAACGTTTTTATTGCTGAACTGTCAAAATAAGTTTTTTTAATAATTGTTATCCCGTAAATCCATAAATTTATCCTTATTTAGTACTTCAAATACTATTCACTAGTTAGTATTGTTTTTGCGTGCTGGCGTATATAGACATTTGTAACTCTTTTACCTTTCCAACGGGCTCTTCGGATCAAGTTGGACGGTGAAAGCAATTTAAATAATACTACTACTACTACTAGTTAGTATTGAGTAATTATTGATTGAATTTTGTTATTGTTTTGACAAGAATCTATATCCTAAATCAGTCCTGTTAGCCAATGGACTATTTTGGTTAAGATTTGTGATAAAATCGAAAAATGTATTCCTTGTACGTTTCAATTCTAAATTTCTTTCGAAGTTCCTTTCGTCCTGATAAATTGGACAATGGAAACACACAAAAGTACAACTACAACAAACACAGCTGGATTATTTTCAATTTGTTAATCAAGGGCTCAATAACCAATTTTTTTAAATGCGCTATCGACGATGTTGAACACATCACAACAATTAACAAATATGCACCGAATCATGTGCTGGGAGCATAACCACCGCCAATATCAAAGGAAGAAAAGAAGCTGCCGAGAGAAACCAGGACCACGCTAGCGCAGCTTGTATTGTAAGATACTCAACAGCTACCTACATAGAATATACCCAACGATAAATAACGTCTGCGACAAATGCAGTAACACACAACATGACACAAGGCATCTATTTAATTGCCCGCAACGACCCACACAGTTACATGTGAAAGATTTATGGACAAAACCTGTAGAGGTGGCACGCTTTTTGGAGCTAAAGGACGGGTAAAAGTGGAAAACATAGTAAACAAAGCTGCTACAACAACAACAACAACACAAATCAATAGCCAGACAGTCAGCCAATTCGACTGTCCGGATGAATCCACTATTGAACGTCGGATACAAAAAACAATAGCACAAATTTTATGCTAAGTTCAAAATTGGCCTAGGTAATTGTAAAGATAAACTTTATTGATTTTTAATTGATCTTTGTTTTCAGGAGTTACCTACATCGACTGTTTTCCAAATAAGTTTCATAAATATTTATTGGCACCCAGAAGTTGGAGTTCAGTTAAAGTTACCGTTTGGGCATTCCAAAACATGAGTAAAGGATTTAGACGACCAATTTAGGTAATTATTTTTTATTCTTACTGACAGCCTACCAAATAAATTGTAATAATTGTAGAAAACACAGGGGCCAGGGTCATCCGAAAAGGTTTATTCCAATTATTACTTTTTTCCGAAAAATTTGAAATATTTACGTTTTAAGTCTTAACTAAATAAAAAAAAATTCTTACTATACAGTAATTTACCTGTAATTTTGGTATATCATAAAAATAAGTTGGAAATCAAGGTTGTCCAATATATTAACCAAACAAATTAAGGGATAGGCATAGCATAGAGACAATAATTTATTCCAAAAAGCATCAATTTGAAACTAGTAAAAAGTTTGATCCGCAGTTCAATTATTGTGACTTGACTATTTACTATTTGCTGACACAGACGCTTCTGCCTTTTAGGTCTAGGAGGTTACAGGTTACTATTAATGCTTGTACAAGGTTTTTAAATAACCTTTTTGTATACTCTAGACTCTAGAGTTTCGGACTGTTACAACTCAATTGTTGCCTGTAGTTATGCCGAATACCGAAATTACAAAATTGCTGTGTTTACTAAAAATGTAATTATTAACAAGTGTCCATCGTCTCGAACTAACAATCTGATATCTCAACCTCAAAAATCGCGCGACATCTAAGCAAGTCTACCATTGCTCACGTTACTAGAGTGTGGAATTCGCTTCCACCAAATGTGAACCAAGTCGACACCCTTCTGAGGTTTAGGAAGAGATATTTTGGCCATTTCAGCGAGTTTTATTCATTCATCCCCTAAAACCATTATACTTCCAATACATCTTGCCTCATGTATTTCATAATTATAATTTGTTTTTATCTACATACACCCGTCCCTGGATTTGCACGGCACTTGATTTACATGGTTTTGTAAATTTAAAAAAAAATCTGTTATTTCTATTACAGTAGACTCTCAATTATATTTACTAATTAAATGTCGGCTTGAGAGTAAAAAAAAACGGAGGAATTTGGAAATTCATTTATATTTAATGATATTTTATCATTTTTTAAAAATAACATACTTATTAAATATTGTGTCTCACAAGGTGTCTTACACGGATTTGTCGTGGAACGTATCTACCGTGCAGGGATGGTTGTATAAAATTGAAATACTATGCGTTGAGTAGTGCCTACTATTATTGTTAGTTTAATTATAATCATTCAAAGTAGTTTGCCATACTCTTAATCTTATTTTTGTAAGATTTTTTCCTTTACATATGTTAACCATGACCTTGGTCATAAATATGTATTTTTCTTACATAAATTGAATTGAATTTAGGAGATTACGGTCGTTTATTTTGACTTGAGGTAACTTCAGTCACACCATGCATCATTCTGATATTGCTCGAGTCAACTTGCTTCGTACACAATTGATGAGTCATTTTATTAAAAAAAAAAAATATGTTAAACTCTTAAAAACGTGGTGATATTTTAGATAGTATAATAAAGATTAATACGTGTAAAACTCCATTGTGTTATTAAGAGAAAAACATCTGTTTATACGTGGACTTATTTTTTTAAGCAAATTTTTATCTATTTTAGAAATATAATTTGCTTATTATTAACAAAAATGAAAATACAATTACGTAATCACTTTTTGAGTGTTTGTTGAAATTATTTTTGTTAATAACAACAAAGAAATTTACATGATCCAAATATTAAAAATTTTCCGTAGTTCATTTTATGAAAAAAAAAAATAAAAATTGTATGTGAGGGGAGTGCATCCATTAGGCCACACAGTGTTGTCACAGAAGAGTGCATACACAGTGTTGTCATTGGGCGCCCAAAACAGGTTTTATAGGCAAGACGTACGGGAGGTAAAGAATATATTTCTACAC